>CAUYPK010095155.1:0-13430 GCA_963574355.1 Loris lydekkerianus | reverse complement strand
CAATTTGCTATTCTGTCACAAAAAAAAAAAAAAAAAAAAAAAAAAAAGATTTGATTGTTAAACACATAATACCTCATCTTGTTCATTCTCCTGTTTCTGAAGACACAGTTCCTCTTGTGCACACTTTGCCCACTTTTTCTTCCCTTACATTAGCCATTTGATACCAAAGCTGTCCACTGGTTATCTTCTCAGATGGTGGCAGAAGTACAATAGAGACGGATAGCATGACGCTTACCACCTTAGTATTTCATTGTACCAAGGAAACATGGAATCCCAGATAAGTGGGAAAACTTTGCTAAAAGAAGACCTTTACTGCCTAATGACATCTGCGAAGAGATTGGTGTACCAATCAAATACACTCATTAAATACTGTTTTGTTTTTTCTTCTCCATTGAAAAATCAATGGAAAAGACAGGAAGGATAGCTCTTTCCCTGTTTTTCCTCGAGAGTATTATTTTTGTGTGAGCCATTCTTAAGTGGCAGCTTCTAGGCTCTGTTAAAAGCTGGCGGGGATAGGATGATGGAAAAAAAAACCAATTCAGTCTTGGAGTGTCCATTTACCTCTTTTTGAGTATACTTCTTGATTTCTATATCTATACAATTTAGGAATCCATTTTGGTGGCCTCTACATCCAACTATCATTAAAATATTTCTATAATGTGGCAAGAGAAATGACTTAATATTGAAACGATAATATTAGATAATATTAAGGAAGAATTCTCAAGAATGCTAAAATATCAAGGTTCAAAAATATTTTCTTCTGACTATAAAGCTTGAATATCTAAAAACAAAATAATCTTTTAAAAAATCCATAGGCTTGAAAACTATCTTTACTAAACATAGCTACACAAGTTGTCATGATTTCTAAAAACAGTGACAATGGACACAAACTAGATAATGGAAGAAAACCAGATTCCTTAAGGAGCTTTAATATCAGAACCATGTATAGTCCAAGCTCATTAACTATATTGTTATCACTATTAAGCCAGATGGCTTTGTTCTTCAGAGCACAGTGTTAATTAGATCAAAATGTAGAGTTTAATTCTCATGACAGCTAGGCCTCCATGGCCATAGAGAGCACCTTAAAGCCCTTGCCAATAACCTTACAAATGTGTGCCAGATAAACTACATATAAAGTTTTCTCAAACAAAGGGAAGGACATTATAGGGCTGATAGGAACAATAGGAAAAAAAAAAATAGGCATCATATACTGTTGACTATCCTGTGATGCTGTGATTTTATACATTCAAAGGTCAATCTACCTACCTGCAGCTCAGGAACAATAGTTCCCCTCTCTGGACAGGACCCTCCAAACGATGTAAGTGGTGAAGGAAGCACAATAGGGTTTGGGCTGACAAAGTTGGAAATATCACAGGATGGTGGGTCTGATATAACTCTCTTCATGATCACTTTTTCTACCACAATAAACTGATTCCAAGGCAACCAGAGTGTCCTCTTCTCAGATAAGAAAGGTGATCGGTCAAAGAGTAAGATGACAGAGATACCGCCAATGGCTACGAGGTCAAAGCTGAGAAGGAGAAAATATAAGACAGTTTCAACCAAACGAATAATCAAAATAAAACTCAAGTTCAGAAATTAGGTTAATTTTAGTGCCCTTTGCTTTTCTGGCAACTCAACTACATCCATTTGTATTCTCTATTTTATAATGTTTGTGTGTGTATTTTTTTGAGATAACGGTCTTGCTCTGTTGCCTGGCCTGGAGAGCAGTGGCACCATCATAGCTCACTGAAACCTCAAACTCCAGGAGCTGAAGCCATCCTCCTGCCTCATCCTTCTGAGTAGCTAAGATTACAGGGGCATGCCACCATGCCTTGCTAATTTTTTCTTATTTTGTAGAGACAGAGTCTTGCTATGTTGCTCAGGTTGGTCTTAAGCTCTGGGCTCAAGCAGTCCTCCTATTTTGGGTTCTTAAGGTGCAGGGATTACAGGCATCAACCACTGTGCCCAGCCATGTGTTCACTATTTTATAAATTCCCTCTAACTAAATTCTCATTCCATAGATAACTTCTTTTTACTATCCAGTAGACTTCTGAGAAGAAATTCCATATCACAAGTTGATATCTATCCAGAATTTATGAACCAATTTTACTACTATCTTAAACAATATCACTGAATGCATTTCTGAAAAGCCAAATCTGACATTGTTGTTTCCCCTTGTGCTAAAGATATAAAAAGATAACCGTTTAACATTCAGCAGCATCTTTAATGTAATGCATTATTCATCCTCAAAAATTGCTATAATGTAACATAAGAAAATGAAAGAGCCAAAAGGTTAAATATCTTGTTCAGGGTCAGAAACACAGTGTCATAAACCAGACAGTGCCTTTGAGATGAAATGTGGAGAAAGATACTAGAACATGGAAATTGTTCAGTGAAATCTGGTTGAATATACCATGCCTGAACCCTCCACATCTGACTACTTCCTTTGGCTCCCTATTCTCCTTGAACCTCAGATTTAGGATTTCTGGTTTGTTCCAGAATATATTTTTGTTTCTTTTTGAAAGACAGCCTGTAATAGACCCTGCCTATCTCCACTTACAACTCGGATTTCTATCTCCACTGACAACTCTTTCTATATCTCTGACCAAACAAGACCACCTCTCCTGTAAGCCAACTCTGGTCATCCCTAGATGTGATCTATGGTAATACTTTTGAACTGGAGCCTCATAGATTCAAATTTCAGTTCATTGTGTACTGGATGCTTCTACCTTACTTTTCTTTTGAGTATACTGACGTCTTTGAGATGATGCACTTAAGACCATTCCAAAAGCATAAACTCATAAATAAAATAAAATTATTATCAGTATGTCTTAAAAATGGATAAAGGCCAATATGATGCTCAAAGCAACTTAAATCCATAGGAGAAAAATGGAAGCAATTGCTTGCATTAAAAGAGATCTTTCAGTAAAACGTTTTTTCAATGATAAAAAGTCCTAAAAGGGAATCAGACTTAATTATGGACATCTCACCACTCTCTTCATGACATTTATTATATTCATTATAGTATTACCAATTGTGTCTTGTTGCCAAAATCTTCCAGATAAAGATGGCTAATACAGTATTTTTTATTGTAGCTTTTTCAGTGAAGTAGCTGTAATAGTAAGGCAGTTTCCAAAAAGAGGATTTGAAGAACTGCATTAGCTATAGAAAATAATCTAGGTTTGAACTAAAAAAAGAAAACTCAAACGCCTTATGGTTTAAGACAGAGGGGCTGAATTCATGATAATACAGGAGCAGTTTAAGGCAAGTGGGAGGGAATCTGACACTATTTGTCAAGAAGTATTTCCACTAGTTTATCTTCTATGTTGATTTAACTCTGTGTCCTTGGGCAAGTTTATTTGCTTTACCTAAATCCTGACTTTTGATTCCTTCAAACTGAAGTGCTTATTTATTTAAACATAACAACAATAAAAACATACACAAAAACTAAGTAGGCTTGGTGCCTATAGCTCAGCAGCTAGGGTGCCGGCCACATGCACCAGGGCTGGCAGGATCCAACCCGGCCTGGGGCCTGCCAAACAACAATGACAATTACAACAACAAAAAATAGCCAGGCGTTGTGGTGGGCGGCTGTAGTCCCAGCTACTTGGGAGGCTGAGGCAAGAGAATCGCTTAAGCCTAAGAGTTTGAGATTGGTGTGCTCAGTGACACCATAGCACTCTACAGAGGGTGACATAGTTAGACTCTGTCTCAAAAAAAGGAAAAAACTAAATAAAGCATCCAAGCAACATATGTACCTGGAAATTATTTTCTACTTCTGAAAAGATTAAGCAGCCAGGACAGGTATCTTGCTTTGCAAAAAGAATGCAAGTTTGGCTTAGTACATAACTAGGTTCAAATACCAGCTCTGTTATGTTAACTTTTTTTTTTTTTTTTTGAGACAGAGTCTCAAGCTGTCGCCCTGGGTAGAGTGCCATGGTGTCACAGCTCACAGTAACCTCAAACTCTGGGTTTAAGCAATTTCCTTGCCTCAGCCTCCCAAGTAGCTGGGACTACAGGCACCCACCACAATGCCCAGCTAGCTTTTGGTTGTAGTTGTCATTGTTGTTTGGCAGGCCTGGGCTGGATTTGAACCCACCAGCTCTGGTGTATGTGGCTGGTGCCCTAGCTGCTTGAGCTACAGGCGGCAAGCCAGTTTTTCTTTTTAGTAAAATGGAGCCCCTATGACTGATCCCTCACTTACTATTTTAAGTGAGAAGACTAGATAAAGACTTAACAGTCAAACACAGAGTGGGGACTCAATGAATATTAACTTTCTTCTCATTTCAGATCCATTGCCCTTCTAAATTTACCACGTTTTCTTTCAAAGGAGTTATAGGCCAGCTTTTGATTTCTTTCCATTAGCACATACTGATTTTTAAGTTCTCCTTCTAACTTGTACTTTTCTTAGGATGGTTAATTTTATGTCTCAACTTGGCTAGGTTATAGTTCTGAGTTATTTAACCAAACACAGTCTAGGTGTTGCTATGGAGACCTTTTGTGGATGTGGTTAATAACTGTCATCAGTTGAATTTAAGTAAAGGAGATGGTCCTTGATAATGTCAGTGGGCCTCATCCAATCAGTTGAAGGCCTTGAGCACAAAAGTGAAATTTCTGTGAGAAAGGAGAAATTCTGCCTCAAGACCACTGTATCAGTTCTTTTTGGAGAGTTTCCAGTCTGCCAGCTTGCCCTACAGATTTCAGACTTGCCACTCCTCACAATCACACAAGTGAATTCCTTTAAACAAATTGAAATAAATCTCTCTCTCTCTCTCACTATAGCTGCCTTTATCTCTATGTTTTGTATCCCTGCAAAACTCTGTCTGATATACTTCTCCTCTTCCTACCTAGTTGTTATAAAGCATAAATGCTGCCTGCATGACACATTAATTGTTACTGAGCTAGAGGGTGGATCTGCGGCCAAAACTCCATCTAAACCATTCCAATGCTGAATAGAATGCTCTCTGAATGAGTAGTTCTTTGGGATTTCTCCCATAACAAATCACCTTCATTTGCATGGGTTATTAAGAACAGGTCATGTGAGAATGGGCATAAAAGACCCAAGGGAGAGGATTTATTTGTTTAGAGATTGTTGTCAGTCCATAATAGGTCAAACCAGTCCTATTCATAGATAGAAGACTACTGAGGCCTGTGCAATGTCTTTACCTCTGCCTAATGGTATCCATAAAGGAAGAAACTTTTGTGTTGAAGGGAATCAGAAGGAACCCTCTATTCGTCTTCTAATCATCAGAACAAAATTCTTGAGATTTTAATGTTTCTCAAGAACCTTCTAAGAATTTCACCATCTACTTTGCTTTTCATTGGCTGAACTATTTATACATAGTTCTCTTTCAACATTTTACTGAGTATTGCTTAGATGAGGGCTGTCCAGAAAGTATCCAGGCATATAATATGAAAAGTAGAGACATACGTGGTTGGATACTTTCCGGACAGCCCTCGTAGATACAAACTGAAAGTGGAAAATTAGAGAATAAGAGCCAGGTTATTTGGGTTTAAATCCTGGGTTCTGTCTTTATTAACTGTGTTAGTTTCTCATCTGACAAATATAGAAGATGAAAATAATGATATTTATCTCTTAGGGGTTGCTGTGAGGAGGGAAACAGAATGACATTAATGAAAGTGTCTGGCATACAGTGGACACTCATAAATATTTGCATTTTTTTTATAATTCTTTTTTCTTTTTTGCTATGCTGGCCTCTCTTTATTGGAATAGCTAATCTCTTCATACTTTTAAAGGGCTCAGTCTTAGGGCTGCGCCTATGGCTCAGTGAGTGGGGTGCTGGCCCCATATACCGAGGGTGGTGGGTTCAAACCCAGCCCCAGCCAAACTGCAACAAAAAAATAGCTGGGCATTGTGGCGGGCGCCTGTAGTCCCAGCTACTCGGGAGGCTGAGGCAAGAGAATCTTCTAAACCCAGGAGTTGGAGGTTGCTGTGAGCTGTGATGCCACAACACTCTACTAAGGGTGAGAAAGTGAGACTCTGTCTCTAAAAAAAAAAAAAAAAAAAGGGCTCAGTCTTATACCACCATCCTTCCTTCTGCTTTGTATACATTGCTTTGGTCCCATGACCTCCTACACTATTCCTGGTTCTCTAGGGAAAGTTGTCAAACAACTTTTGTAAGTGATTGATCATGGGTGTAAATAATTCTACATCCCACATAATGTATTTGTATTTAACGTGGACTTTGAGAGAGCTGACAGTGTCACCTAAAGTAGCGATACCATTGGTGAAACTTGTAAGCACTGCAGCAGACAGCTGGGATTGAGATTTGGATGAAGGAGACTTTTAGCATCTTACATATATCATACTCTGCTTACTATTTATCTAAGTGCTAATCTCAGGCTTTCTATAATATTTTGCCCTCAGGTATATTTTTCTTTTTTAATTTCAGGTTAATGTGAGGGTACAACCAACCAGGTTACAATATTCGCATTTGTTAGGTAGAGTCCCTCTCATAGTTCTGTCCCACACCCCAAAGGTGTGCCATATACCCTTATATTGTTCCCACTAAGTGGGAGCACATGAGTCCCCTCCCCTCCTGCCTCCTCTTCTCTCCCTCATTCCCCTCCCCCCAACTTGAATTGAATTGAGTTTTGCTCTTAAATGGGGATGTATTAGATTGTCTGCTGGCTTCATATGAGTATTAAGTACATTAGGTATTTGCTTTTCCATTCTTCTGATACTTTACTAAGAAGAATGTGTTTCAACTCCATCTAGGTTAATACAAAAGGTGTAAAGTCTTCATCTTTTTAAATGTCTGAATAGCATTCCATGATATACATATACCACAGCATGTTAATCCACTCCTGGGTTGATGGTCATTTAGGTTGTTTCCACATCTTGGGAGAGTGTAAATTGAGCTGCGATAACAATCTAGTGCAAATGTCCTTATGATAAAATGATGTCTTTTTTCTTTCTGGGTAGGTGCCTAGTAATGAGATTGTGGGATCAAATGGGAGCAAGACAATCCCATCTATCACTGGGCAAGAGACATGAACAGAATCTTCTTTGAGAAAGAGAGACAAATGGTTAGCAAACATATAAAAAATGCTCATTGTCCCTGATTATCAGAGAAATGCAAATCAAAAATACCCTAAGATAGCACCTACCCCCAGTGAGAGTAGCCCACGTCACAAAGTCCTATAGTTACAGATATGATGGTGAATGTGGAGAAAGGGGAACACTTTTACACTGTTGGTGGGGCTGCAAACTAATATAGCCTCTTTGGAAAGAAGTATGGAGAATCCTTAAAGAACTCAAATTAGACCTCCCATTTCTTGTATTTTCTACGTTTGAAACGTACTTACTCAATCTGAGTTAGCAAAAAGCAGAGACATATAAATGGAACCTCTCATCACACTACCACTTTATGTCTAAGAAATGACAGTGGAACAGTCTGGTTGGCATTTGAGACCCATATTTTGCATGCTTACACCCATTATGGAGCCTCAGGGGAGAGTTAGTATTTTGGCTAGTATCTGTCATCTACATAAACCTAGTTCTCACAATGAGCTCAGCAGAGCAGGGTCTTGGCATTTTACTTAAAATGAAAAACACAAAAATAACAACAAAATTACCCTTTTTAATGTTCTCTGTAAGTTGGAAGCAGAAATTTTTAGACTCTTTAGACATTGAGATTCTTTTAAGTTCTTTTGTGAATATTGAATAATTCACTGAAACTTTTATACACAAGCTAAAAAACATGAGGGTCCATCAGTTCTACCTGAGCAGCCATAAGAAGTCAAATATCTCAGAGGACATATTCTGTTTAAAGAAATAATCCATTTCTCAATGTGTGAGTACATGGTTGAATATCCTTGTAAAGGAGAGGCTAGTTTTGTGTACTCGTTACTGGTGAGTAAATTCCCAGAATTTCATCATTCAATGTAACCGAGAGAAAGATCCATTTAAATCAAGAGAACTGCAGATACAGAATATTTGATAGAAATATATATATATATGCATGAGGGAGAGTGTGTGTGTGTGTATATATGTGTGTGTACATATATATACACAGACACACACTACTTGCTACCAAAGTAGCTCTGCTGAACTTGTTATAATCAATACATAGCTAGTTAGTAGTTAGCAATATAATTTACATATAAATAATTCATATGACTCATTAAAGTCTTTAAAAAGTTTGTTGTCTAAAGTTGGTTAAAACTCTTCCTTGTTATCTTCTTTAACTAATTTTTAAGCACTCTCTTGACAGGAAGCTGAAAAAATAAATCCAGTACAGCCCAAGTTGGACGATTAACATTTTTGAAGTGGTTAGGACTAACGAAGTTTGATTATAGGTTCTCAAAATGAGATTGTCTCTCACACTGTGATAAAGTGCCAAGCCAACAGGTCTTTTTTTGTGAGTATTGAAGCAGCTCGTTATAAGTAGGACATTTTAAAGGTAGCCACCTGGAGACTAGGGCACCTAAAGGCCATTATTACAGTGTTCCTGAGAGTCATAAATAGGTACCTTTTATACTGGATGCATGGGCCTGTTGACTCAAATATTCTGAACAAACGTCTGTCTAAATGACAGCAACAAAAGTGTTTTTGTGAGCAAATCCTTTTCCAGGATGAAAAGGTTTTACTTAGAGGTCTTATTTCCCAGGTCTCAGAGAACCTTAAGATCCCTTAGAAAGCAGCCTGGTGGTTGGTGCTTCAGATTAAATCAATATAGTTAAATAGGCTACCTATGCTTGTCCATCAGTTGTAGCCACTAGTCAAACAGATAGGCTAAGGAGGACACAGTAAAAAATACGTTCATTAAAGTGGGTGAATTCTGTACTTTCAGAAGACATCTTTTGGACATGATCCCTCCTGAAATATTTTGGTGTTGTTGTGGGAGAACAGATGAGGTGTTCCGTGGTTCCTTATTTATAAATGAAATGAAATGAAAAATAGAAAACTTTCCATGTGGCTAGGGTTTCAAGAAGACTTGAGAATAAATGTGAAGTATTAGAAGAGAAATTCAGTTTGAATTTGATGGGGCATAGAGGAAATAAATATCACCAAAGTCTTTTCCAGATACAGCTGGAAGGAAGATGGGCTTATCATCACTGATTCATCTGAGGCCTGGTTTTACCCATGGCTAGAGGACAGTGTTTGGCTCCCACAATGTTCAGAAGTAATACTGACATACCTTCCATCTTGTCGGCTGATGGTAAACCCATAATCACTGTGGTGCAAGAAACTGACATTTACCCCTACTAGAGGGGTTCCATCTATGGCAACCACTTGGCCTCGAATCACACAGGCACGCCTGTAACACAAGACCAAGACAAATATAAAAGCATATTAAAACCAGGTTTCAGAAGCCACACTGCAGAAAATTCAGAAAAAACAATCCAGTAAAATAAAGAAAATAATAATTTTACCAACCAGTAGAAACTAGTAACAATATTTTAGGGAGGGTATACGTATCTTTTATACTTATCAAAATTAAGATCACACTAGGTATAGTTCTGAATCCAAATGTTTTTAACAATATATTATCAACATTGTCCAATGTAATTAGAAATTCTTTAACATATCATCTTTGTTACTATTTAATATACCCTTAAAATAGTATTCTGTAACTTGTTTAACCCCTCCTCTATTTTAGGACATTTAGTTGTTTCTTAATTTTTTTCTGCCTTGAATTTCTTATTGTTTCCTTAAGAGAGAGTCCTAGTTGTGGGAGGATACTTCCATCTTATCAAAATTAGAATTAATCACATTAGTTAGTATATAAATATGTTCTAGATAGCACCAAAATCTCTGCTGACCACTTCTCTCCCACTTCCTGGTCTTCTCACCAGAGGTAATCAGCAGTATGAGTTTGTTGTGTACATTTTTATGCATTTCCATACATAGTTATGAACACTTTTAGGGCTCTCGATTTATACTGACAAATTGTTTTTTCTAGGAAGACAACCAACCACACATATTAAACTAAATCCTAAACAGGGCTGTATCTCAGGGACATCGTCCACTAAAATGCCTATGACTTTCAGCTCTAGCCTGGCAGACAAGCTGTTACAAATTCCAGGAGGCTAGCGGTTAAGAAGAGGGCCCTGGGACAATTCCCAAGCAAACATTTTTTTACCTGTCTGGTGTTATTTGCAGGAGAAGGAACAGTTTTTTCACTAGGATTTAATCCTAGTCTTGGCAGCCCTGAGCTCTTGGACATGAATTTTATAGGTGAAGCCGGCACAGTTGAGGAAGGTTGAGCAAGGTCAATGATATTTCCTAGGGCATCAATGTCAGTTTTTTCACTAAGTGGGATTCAGGGTATCAAGGGAAGCTCAATGATGGATTAAAAGAGGCCATGTTACTCTGGCAACATGGCTTTCCAGAGTAACCCTAATAATTCTACCCTGGGATTATTTATTCTTTTGACAGAATCAGCAAGTCAAGGCAAGTGCAAGTAATGACAACAAAGATCACTTAAGAGAAAGAAAAGTATTTCTGAATAAGCTAAAGACAGTTACTAGACAAAGTTTGTTTTATATACTGTAGCTAATAAACCTCACTACCAAATTCAGTTGCAATCAGTCATGCTAACAGGATTTATTCTGCACTATGTTAGGCCTTCCCGACACAAATTATAAGCCATTAAGTATCACACAAAGGTAAGCTAAGGATAATTGTTGCTATTAGTGTTTGTGTATATTTTAAACTCTCAGACCAACATACCTAGCTCTGTGACTTAGATAAATGGCTGTCTTCTTTCCAGTGAGCTATCCATTTTATGAATTATGCAAATCATGGTTCTGAATGGCATGCAAATGGCACATTGGCATTGCTTTGTCAGATCTATTCTCCCAGTTTCTATATCATTTTGAACTCCCATTTGTTCTGTTAGAGAAGACATTTGAAGTCACTGAGTTCTGCATTTTGAACTAATCCTGATAGATGTGGTCTCAGGTTCTAAGTCCAATGTAACAAGAAATGAAAATAAAAGGGCATCCTTGGTTTTATACAATAATCTGTAAGAGCACTTTGCAAAGCAATGTTTGACAAAGGTGGGTATAGATTAAGCTGAAACAACTGAGAAAATCTCCTGCAAACTACATAGGGATTGGATCCAGAGGAGCTGACACGGGATTGGGTGTTAGTGAAGCCAAACTATTTAGAAACTAAGTTAAACATTGTTTTCTGATCCCTAAATGCTGTTGGCTCTTTTGGGAGTGTGGTGGGGGCTAATTATGAACTTGCCAAGCTCCACCAGTTAACAAGGTGGCCTTTCCAACAGTAACACCTACCTAGGTGCTTACTGATTCCCTACTGGCAAGACAATTCTATACTCACTCATTTTATTTGTTCGCATTAATCCAGACATTGTGTCTTTCCACAGCTGTACTAGGCTCAATTATTTTTGTTTTTATTTTGTCAAGCCTGGTTGGCATTATTTTCTCATATTTTATGGCAGACACAGACATGTCTCTTCTTTTTGCTGCTCTTTTATTTTCTATGCTGCTTATATTTATGAAGGATCCAGGCTGGTGAGTGAAAGTCTCATAAAAATCATCGTTATTCTATGCATTTCCCCTGTGTTCCTCTTTCTTCATTCTGTATCTCATTCTGAGTAGACTTGTCTTTTGACTCTTCTGCTCCTTAATATTCCTCATATTTTATGAAGCACACAGATTTGTGTGATAATGACTCATGCAAGTCATCATTATTCAGGACATTGTCTACCTGTTCTTCTTCTCATTCATTTCACTCTTCATCATTCATAAATAATGCACACAGACTTGTCTTTCAACTCCCCTACTTTTTTTATTCCTTATATTTTATGACCCACACAAACTTACAGCATATGATAAAGCCCCATAAAACTTATTATTCCACATTTATCAGTATTGAACTCTCTTTGTAATGTATTAGACTTTAAATGTTCTAAGATTCCCTGTATCTTGCTGCATTTGCTCCCATTATTTACACACTCCATGTCATCCATTTTTCACAAGAATCACTCTTAGCTCTTTTTATTCCTCGATTATTAGTACTTACAATAATCTTTGACCAATATCAATCATCCAGTGCTAGTATAAATTATCTAAATTTTGGGACTGTGTTCAAGTATTCTTTTTAATTTGCAGTAATCCTGACTGACACTGCATGGAGAAACCTAGGGGGAAAAAATCTACTTCTCAGGCAAACTCTCCATTAAAAAAAAAAACAAAAAACAAACAAACAAACAAACAAACAAAAAAAACCTCTCGAGCCTATTCACTTCCCCATGCTACATCAGCTCCAAATGGCAAATGGCCATTAGAGAGCCTTCATGTAATACTCTTGGCAAGTATGGTATATTCTGCCATGTTGTTCAGCTCAATTGCCATTTTGTGTACTCCCAGCTCCTAAATTCAATTATCTTCCTAATTGTGTATGGTAGCCTTGTAATCTGTTTTGTTCTCTGATTCACATAGCCACTAAAATACAGTTTATCCCCTATTTATATAACCTGTTGTGATTATGCTTTTAATATCCAAGACAACCTGCATAACTAATCTTTTTCTAAGGTTAGATCCCAGTTGAATAGTGAGGTATGTATGGATGGCAAAGGTCTGTCTTTGATAGTAGCACAATCCTTCTTTCTGTGCTTTTTCTTATTTCCCATTGTGGTGTCACCCTGTTTCCTCCTCCAGAGTCCTTGGCTTCTTCAAACCACCATTGAAGTTGGTCAGACTTACACTGCCTGTTCTTGGCCTACCTTAGGGAAGCATCTTGAGTTTTTAAATATTTGCTACATCACAACTACCTTCAACCTAAGTCCTAGTCCTTCAAGGACCTGTGTTTTATTTATTTACTTATTTATTTATTGTTGGGGATTCATTGAGGGTACAATAAGCCAGGTTACACTGATTGCATTTTTTAGGTAAAGTCCCTCTTGCAATTGTGTCTTGCCCCCAGAAGGTGTGGCACATACCAAGGCCCCACTCCCCCTCCTTTCCTCTCTCTGCTTTTCCTTTCCCCACCCCTCCGTCTTTCTTTCTCTCTCGGTTCTCCCCTTCCCCCACCCCCACCGTGACCTTAATTGTCATTAATTGTCCTATATCAAAATTGAGTACACAGGATTCATGCTTCTCCATTCTTGTGATGCTTTACTAAGAATAATGTCTTCTACTTCCATCCAGGTTAATACAAAGGATGCAAAGTTTCCATTTTTTAAAATAGCTGAATAGTATTCCATGGTATACATATACCACAGCTTGTTAATCCATTCCTGGGTTGGTGGGCATTTAGGCTGTTTCCACATTTTGGAGATTATAAATTAAGATGCAATAAACAGTCTAGTACAAGTGTCCTTATGATAAAAGGATTTTTTTCCCTTCTGGGTAGATGCCCAGTAATGGGATTGCAGGATCAAATGGGAGGTCTAGCTTGAGTGCTTTGAGGTTTCTCCATACTTCCTTCCAGA
>CAUYPK010095154.1:0-20632 GCA_963574355.1 Loris lydekkerianus | reverse complement strand
CATCTATTGCTTAGATTTCATTCCATTCAGGTGAAAGTCAATTTGCTTCTATTCAAATGTGAGAGATGTGCCTGCTATCTGGACGATCCTTGTAGTTTCTTTCCTTAGGTTTCTAGTTACCTTTACCTTTTTGTTAATGTATACTGTGCCCACTGTCCTTTCCTAAAGTTCACGCTGTTTTTTTGTTTTATGGATGCAAGAACTTCTTATACATTTCTGAGGAGTTTTCAAATTGTTAAGTTCTTTTCTCTTCTTTGAATTATTTCCTTGGGTGCCAACTTTTCATTTTATCTTCCTTTTTTTTGTTGTTGCTGTTGTTGTTATTCTGCATACTTTCTGCAACTGCTGGGGGTTTTTAGCAGCCTATTCATATTAGCAGATGAAGCTGTGGAAAGACCTGCAGGTTATGCAAATGCAAGCAGAGATGGTCGGTTGCTTTGTTCTCACGTGGGTGAGCGAGGGTGGGTCAGCCATTCTTCCAGGGGGGTCCCCAGATGTCAAAAAGTTAGTTGCTCTAAACATGTACCTGCAGGTGGATGTTGAGTATCACTGAGGCCACGATGTAGAAGTAGGGAAAGTTGGTCCTCAGTCACCAGGCCAGGTTGAAGAAGGTGAGAAGCGTGCATGTCCACCCCTTGCAGAAGACTCTGTAGGAGCCTGGGGTTTGGAATGGGCACGAAAGCAGCATCGCCAGGGTAGACAAAGCCATCACTGCCACAGGCCTTCTGTTGCCTCCTATGACAGTGCTCTGAGTTCTCCAGAAAGCTCCACCAACCCACCAACCATGGAACAGAGGGGACAGACACCAAGGAATATAGGCAGGAAGCCACCTGGGGACCGCAGATCTCATCTGGGCAGTTTCTGTCTTTTTATAAGTGCACCAACCATACATTATATGAAAGGTCACTTGGAGTAGACACACAACATTCTAGAAGTTTTCTGTTATCATAATCATATCAAATAGTCAGAAATCCTACAGCCCATTGGCGAAACCCAGGGTAGTTTAGAAATGAAGGCTTGAATGTGGGACACAGGTTCCAAGTCTCAGATATGATCCCAATTTCACACCAAAGCCAGGTGTTTCCTTCCAGTATTTTAACCAATATACTCATATTTAATTGAAATTAAATTCCTTTATTTCAACATGAAAGTTCATTTCTATCACCCATTTATGATAATTAGCAAAGATCCTGAATAATAGAAGCACTTATACTAGAAGCCTCTGCAATGTGGGCTTCCTCAAAATAATGCCAGATTTTGCATTTGGAGTGTGATTCCTGGTTGGATAGTCTTCTATACTTGAGATATAGCTTTATTTGATACATAAACAAGTCATCCAAACTATGCCTTTTACCCTGATACATTAAAGCTGAAAGCATCTTGGTGGGGAAGCTCAAATAGGGCTTAAAATTGTAAATAAATATTTTAATATATATACTTTTTTCTTCCTCAACCCAAACAGCAACTTGTAGTAAAGTGTAAGGCATGCAGTGGGTAATGTCTTAGTCTGTTTCGCACTACAGTATAGAATACCTGAGACTGGGTATTTAACAGAGGAAGTTCTTTGGCTTACAATTCTGCTGGCTGAAAGATTAGGTATCTTGCAGAAGCCTCAAGTCGCTTCTACTCATGGCAGAAGGTGAAGAGCACCCAGCGTTCCCAGAGATCACTCGGTGAGAGAGGAAGAGGGGAGTGCAAGGTTCTTTTTAACAACCAGTTTTCTAGGCAACTAGTGGAGTAAGAATTTACTTACTGCTCCCTCAAGCCCCTGACTGGAGGGCAATTACCTGTTCACACGGGATCCACTCCCATTCTACCATTAGGCACCACCTCTAGTATTGGGGATCCAATTTTGACATGAGGTTTGGAGGATGACAAACATCCAAAGTATACAATGGCTGACAAATGTTTGAGGTGAATCCTACCTTTTTATTTCTGGATAATAAAAGATGCAAAGTAGTTGCAGTTCTATCTCAAGCTTTTTTCTGCATGTTCTGTCTTTTCCGTCTATACTGACTCTCTGCTTGTAGTACCATATATATATGTGTGTGTGTGTGTGTGTGTGTGGTGTGTGTATTCTCATGTTATATGTATTCTCATGTTATATACATATATATATTCTCATGTTAAATGACACATTTAAATAATTTAAGATGAAAATGGACACATACTTAGAATATTTAATTATTAACATTTTCCCAATACATATAGTTGTATTCTCTTTGATGGAGGTTGTAGAAATGAACTATTAAAAATAAAGCCAACTCAGCTTGTTTCACATTAAACTCAGCATTCAAAAGTACCTACAATTAAAAAAAAAAAAGTACCTACAAGTAAAAGCACCATTCCCTCTAGGAATCAGATTTTTAATCACCATGTTACATTAAATTTCATCCTCAAAGGGACTTTGGGTAACAGGGTGGACAACCATTTATCACTGAGTGATGGCCAACAGGTGATGCAGGACATACACTCACATTCAGGTGAGCTTGACATTGGCCAGTCAGAAGCTTGCCTCCTGGGGGGTGGGAGTGTCAGCTTTCCCACTTCATAGTGGCCGAGGGACAAGAGCACCTATTCAGTCATAGAAAAGTTCCACCCACTCTGAAGATCAGATGCGTCACTGGAACTGACTCAGGTTATAAAAATCAATTTTAAAATAGGCCTTGTGTTGGCCCTTCTTTCAGTTCATGCATGGGACCCACCTGGAGGAAGCCTTGCCCTCCACTCAGGGGCTCTGGAGGTCAGCTCTCTTCTCCTCCCTTCAGCTGTAGCTGCTCCAGCTTTTTCGCTACAGTCCCACTTATACCTCCAGGCAAAACCTCCACATAGTAACCATTGGTCACTCATTCAGAAAGAATGCTCAACTCACAGTAAGCTGCCAAACCATTCCCAAAGGAGGACCCTTATGGATTAAATTGTATCTCTCAAAAATTCCTATGTTGAAATCCTGATCCCCAATACCTCAGAATGTAAATTTTTTGGAGAGAGGATCTTCACAGAGGGGATAGAGTTAAAATGAGGACATTACGGCAGGCCCTGATCCAACATAACTTCTGTCCTTATAAGAAGGAGAAATTTGAACACAGATGAGCACAGAAGGACAGCAAAGGCAGTATCAAGAGACATAAAATAAGGCCATGGAGGGAGGGCCTGGGACAGATCCTCATCTCCCAGCATCTCCAGAGAGACCAACCCTGCAAACACTTTGACCTTGGGCATCTAGTCTACAAAACTGGGAGACAGTAAATTTTTGTTTTTCAAGACACCCAATTTGTAGTCCTTTGTTACAAAATCCTGTTATGAGGCAGCATTAGTCTTTTTGTTAAGGTGAGAGGAATTATATTCATAACAGAAATTCCTTTTCTTGCAGAGGCTGGGTAGATATCAGATTATCCCCAGAATGAGGCAAATGATTTACTCCAATGTAACAAAGACATGTTAACCCTCTCCAAAAATGTTCCAGTGCAGTATCAAAATATGTCATTGTGATAGAATGGGAAATATGTATTTGGTCTTTGTCTCTGATTCTTGGCACAGAGTTCTTAAAATTTTTGGAACTGCCTGAGTGATAGAAGCATCTTTTATTTTTATTTATTTATTTATTTTTTGGCCAGGGCTTGGATTGAATCTGCCACCTCTGGTATATGGGGTCAGTGCCCTACTCCTTTGAGCCACAGGCACCACCCACATCTTTTTTTTTTTTTTTTTTTTTTTTAATAACATTCTCCTTTTGACCATAACTAAATTGATGTTACTAAGGTGACTCTTGAAGGCCCCTAGGCAGCTTCAGGAAAGTAGCTGGTCTCCAGAAAGACCAAAGCACAATTAGGAGTTGCAATCTTCAGTCCCAATCCCTGACCTCCTAGGAGGGGAGTGGAGGTGGAAAGTGAGTTCAATCACCAATGGCCAATGATTTAACCAATCACATTCATATAATGAAACTTCCATAAAAACTGTTAAACAACAGAATTCAGAGAGCTTCCAGTTGGGAGGCTCCAGTTGGGAGGGCTCTGTTGGGAGGGTGGTGCTCCCAGAAGAGGGCACAGGAGCTCCAGGGCTCTCTGTACCTTGTCCTGTGATGGCTCCTGAGTTGTAACCTTTATAATAAACTGGTAACAGTAAGAAAATCACTTTCCTGAGTTTTGTGAGTAGTTTTGGTAAACCACTGAACTTGAGGAGGAGGTTGTGGGAACCCCCAAATTTGTAGCCAGGTCAGACAGAAGTGCAGTCAACCTGGGGGCCTCATACTTGAGACGGTACATGAAGGGAGGGCAGTCATGTAGGCTGAGCCCCTGTGCTCGTGGAGTCCTGCGCTAACTCTGGGAAGTTAGTGTCAGCATAGAGCTGAATGGATGGACACCCCGTTGTTGTATGGAAAATCAGAATTGCAGTCACACACATCATATCATGCAAAACAAATGGGAAGATTATAGCCATATTGTCACTCGCTCATTCACGTTAAGGGATGTTGGAGGTCGGCAGTCCCCATTTGCTGAAGCCAGTTGACCTACTTCAGTTACTCAGCTGAACTAGAAAGTTCAACTGAAGCCCAGAGGTAACCAAAAGCAAAAATGAGTGGAAACTGAAAATAAAACTGGAGTGGCACAGGCAGTGTGGACGGAAAGCAAAAGTCACCTGCACAAGTTTCAGGGTAACAGAGAGATTTTATTTAGAAAGAACACAAAGAAAGTTTAGAGCACTTCCAAAGGGAGTTGGAAGTGGGTGCCTGTCATGAAGGAGGAAAGGAGAGTGAGAATGAGACCCAAAGGTCTGCAGGGTGTAAATACCCTCTCTGCTTGAAATCGGTTGCAAGTCTTTCACTGGCCTCTCTGCACCTGCAGGCAGTATTGCCCTTTTCTACTGGTCATTGATTATTGTGTCTATTGATTATTGGTTACCTAGGTTACTCCATACCCAAATTCTTATGGGGCCTCCAGACTTCTTGGTTCAGCAGGCCAGGTTTTCCTCCTATTCCCCTTGAAGCCCCTTTCTTACTGTCCCTTCTCTATGGATACTCACTACAGAGAAGGCTCTTGCTGCTGCCCCTATAACTCAAAGAACTACAAGGAGAAAACAACTGCCTCCCAGGAAACCCAGCCCTCAGAATCACCTTGCAGCTCATGCTAGATCCTAAGCATCTATTCATACAGTGCCTCCTTGAAACCCAGCTCCCCTTAGACGCTGCTGCCTGGCCAGCAGCTGAGCGCAGACAGGAAGAGTGGGAGAATGTGGGTGAAGCCTGGAAGGAAACTAACCTTGGCTTAACTTCCCACCAGATTTCCTTTCTTCTCCCTCCCACTCCCATTCTTCAAGGCTTTTTGGACAAGAAATAAAGGAAGAATGAAATACAAATTACTAGTTGGAGGACACTGCTGTTTTTAAGTCACCCACGATTCTCACCTCCAAGCCAATTAGATTTCCCTGAGCCAAGGCAATTTCCCTTCACCTCCACCTTATACTTATCCTACATGAACACCCACCCACAATTCACTCACCCCCAGAAACACAGACATAAATGTCCTCCCACATTCCCTGCCTCCCTTATCTTATGTCCCTTGAAATGTTGGATGGGTGAACTTGTAAATTGTTTTGTCAAGTTTCTCTGGACTTTTTAGAAGAAAAGTTCTCTGAACTGAAGACTGGAGTAGGCAAAGAAATACACTGAAGCAAGTTCCTCCAAGAATAGAGGAAAGAATTTATAAATGTCCAGGCAGAAAGAACAAGTTATTTCAAAGGTTAATTCACTGATTCAGATTGGCACTAGACTTCTCATCTGCAGAACCAGGAGCTAACCAACCACAGAGTTACATCCATGAACTATTTAGAGAAATTAAGTGGAACCCATGAAACCTGTAAGAAGCCCAAATGCCACTCCAATAGCATAATGAAAGAAAAATGTGTAGAGATATGTAAGAATTTAAAGCATACATTGCCCAAGTACTTTCTAGGAGAAAAACTTTGGAGAACGAACCACAATTACCAAATAAATCAGAACAGAGATAAGAGTGTGGTGTTTGAGAGGTGGTGGAGAGGGTCAAGTTGAGTCTGTGAATATAGATAAGAAGACTGAAAAATGTGAGCTAACTAAAGATCTCATCCTAAGAGGAGGCTGGGCTACAGAGAGAAGTGGGAGAAGAATAAAGTTCTTGGTGAGGATTTTTGAAGTCAAAGTTCATATTAATAGTGAAATAATGGGCTTTACCATAGTTATCTAGAAAGGAAAAGGAACCATTAGTACACTAGCAAAGTACAGGAAGACCCCAAGTTAACAAGCAATTGTACTTAGAAATGAGCTACAAATACAAAAGGAAGGAAAGAAAAATGTCAAAGAAATTAAGAGTAAGATGGAAGTATTATTATATTGGAGTTGCCAAAAAATGTATACACATTTTGAAAGATCTTGTTGGAAGTAAACTTGATTATTCCCCGAAAGTATAGGAATTGCCCGTAAAATGCATATGTGAAGCATGTCTAGGTATACTTGACCAGTAATAATACCTTAAGTTAAACTTCAAAAAATAATATGCACAAGGTGAGACAAATAAGTTCATGAACTCATACTAGACAAAGTGCTACAAACTCAACACTGAATATCACACTTTTAAAGGGCTCACTTGGGCCATCTGGTGACCATGGTGTTATTCAGCAACATTTTTCTAGGATGAATTCACAAACTTAATTGCCAGACCTTATGTGGCAACAGCTCTAATGGCCATTCCAAGAAAAGATTTCCAAAATTTCTCTGAAAGATAGACCAGGCTCTGGCATCACTGCATAGCTTTCCATGGGGAGTACCTTGAAGGCAACCTTAGTGATATTCAGCAATGAGGTATGAAGTGCTTTTTCCAGAATAAGTCTGCAAATTCAGTTGCATTACCTCATAAATAACATCTCTTAAAATGTGCATACATTTTTTGGCACTTCTGTATATGTTGTGTTAGTTATCTACAGCTGCTTAAAAATTAACTTAAAACTTGATGGCTTAAAATGACACGTATATGCTATCTTAAAGCTTGTGTGCATCAGAAATTTGGAAGTATTTTGGCTGGATGGTTATGGCCCAGTGTCGCCCTTGAGGTGGACCCTTGGCAGGAGCTGTAGTCATCTGAAGGCTTGAATGGGGCTGAAGGATCTACTTTCAAGATGGTTTATTCACTTGAGTGTTGGCAGGAAGCCTGAGTTGTTCACCTTAACACCTTCAGAGCAGTTCTCTACATCTAAAATTATGTGTATGCCCTCTGTACCCGGCCTGATCTGTCTAGATTACCTGATCCTACCATCACAATATTTTTCTTATTTGTGTAGGGGTAAACTTTCAACCAAATATTCTTTGGACTTCTTAAAAGTTGAAGAGGCCCTGGAATTTCACCAAGTTTAAAAAGATAGGATATGTGACTGTTTTGGTTCCTGATGGCTAATGAAAAGTTGCACATTTTGTGTGTGTGTGTCTTGTCTTTTTTTTTTGAGTCTCACTTTGTTGCCCTAAGTAGAGTACCATGAGATCACAACTTACAGCAACCTCAAACTCTTGGGCTCAAGCGATCCTCTTGATTTAGCCTCCCAAGTAGCTGGGACTGCAGTACCTGCTACAATGCCTGCCTCTTATTTTTAGAGGCAGGGTCTCACTCTGGCTCAGGGTGGTCTTGAACTCCATGGTGAGGTGATCCACCCTCTTCAGCCTCCATGAGTGTTAGGATTATAGGTGTGAGCCACCACACCCAGCCATGCACAATTATTTTTATTTTAATATACGATCTGAAAAAAGTGATAGGGGAGTAGATATTTAGTTCATACCTACTTCTAGTTGTTAAAGGTTATTAATAGTAACTAAAAAGATAATTGTGGTGGGAAGGAAAAGACTGAGATGTTTATACACAGTTCCCCCCAAACTCACCAATCAGATAACTCAATCCACTTCTGGGCAGGGACCTTGTAAGGCCAGGAATTTTAAGGGAAAACATATTTACATGGGAAAGAATGGGTAGAGAAGAAATATTTCCTCATCAAGGCTCTCTGATACCAAAAAAGAAACAGAATTCTGGCCAGAGATATCCAGCAAATTTTAGGAGGAGTGGTAGTTCTGAGTAACATTGTGGTTCTGAGTCACATAGAACTTGCATAAGAGCCATACTTGGGCATACATACGTCCAAGAAAAGGGATTCACTGTGAGTTGAAAAGGCTGCCTATAGAATTTCCTAATTGCATCATTTGCTCTGGCTGCCATATCAAAGTATAACAGACTGGGAGGCTTAAATAACAGAAATTTATTTCCTCACAGTTCTAGAGACTAGAAACTCAAGATGGGAGTGAGGTTCTCCTGAGGCCTCTCCTTTTGGCCTGCAGATGGCAGCCTTCTTGCTCCATCTTTACGGACCCCTTCCCCCAGCTGTACATGCCCCCAGTGCTCCCCTGCATGTCCTGCCCTCCTCTTCTTCTAAGAACATCAGTCACATTGGATTAGGGGCCACTCTGCTGGTCTCACTTTACCTTAATTATCCATTTAATTATCCTATCTCCACATACTGTCATCTTCCAAGTACTGAGGGCAGGGCTACAACTTTATGAATTTGAGGGGAGACAATTCAGTCCATAAGAGCCATCTGTGTCTGCATGTGGCCTTTTCACTGTATGTGCCTGTGTCCTAATTTCTTCTTAAAGGACACCAGACATACTGGATTAGGAACTACCCCCAATAACTTCTTTTAACCTTAATTATCTGTTTAAAGACCATATCTCCAAACAGAGGATTGACTTCAATATGTGAATTTAGGGGGGAGAGGGGGGTACACATTTCAGTCCAGAACAATAACTTAAACAGTCGTGGGAGTTCTATTCCAACTGAGTTTAATATAAAGAGAGTAATTATCTTCCTTTTTGTTCTAAGAAGATGGTCATGCACTCAAAGCATTTCACTGGAGACTATCGAGGCAGTAGGGAAGAGACTTGTGTACAGTGGTTATGACTCTTTCAGCAGTTCAGCAACCACCGGAGGATGCTGCGACAGGGCTGCAGCAGCTCACAGAGGAACAAAACAGTGGCCAAGTTGAACTCCATCAAGCTGGGGTCAAGTAAGCCTGCTGTTGAGATCCTTCCAGCTCTTCTATCCTTCCCACAGTTAAGTCCGTCACAAAGAGGGAAAACCATTTTCCTTCTAACCTTGCAAGAATGTAACTGGCTGAGAAGAAATTGTAGGCATTAGTACCAACGCACATCTTCTATTTGTGAAATTCCATAGATGTTAGCTGAACACTTACCATATGCCAAGTGCTGTTGCAGGTATGGGGGACCTAGGAGTGAAAGAAGCAGGAAAGTGATATCCTACTTGGGGAAGACATCAAATCAGGTAAGCCAAAAAAATTAAAGGGAGCTGAGTACTACAAAGAAAATAACACAGAGAAATGAGCACAGAATGAAGGCTGCTTTTGCTACTGTGTTCATAGAAGTGACTTTTGAATTGAAATTTAAAATCATGAAAGGGAGATGGTCGTGTGGAAATCTATAGAAAGAGCATTCCAGGCAGAGAAGATACCAGAGCAAATGTCCTGGGAAAAAGAAAAATCAGTAACCACTTTTTTGTGTTTAAGGAAACAACAGGTTCAGTGTGGATAGAAGGCAAAAAGAAGGTGAGGATTAGAGAAGCAGGGGCCAAATCATATCAAACCATGATTATGATATTTTATCTCCTTTCAGTAATAATTAGAAGTCATTCCAGCTTTTAAAAATAGAAATCAAATGATCAGATTATTAAAATTTTACTATTGATATGAAGGGCCAAAAAATGACAAGTAATTCAGTTAGAGAGGCTGGCAATAGCCCCGGCCAGATAGGATGCTAAAAGAGGCTAATAATGCAGAGAGCGAGAGGGTGTGAAGGGGTTGGTTATGGCATTTGTCAACATTTAATAACTAGTGGTTTAGAGTTATCAATATTCTTTTATTAGCATCGATGTAGCCCTATTACCAGGAAGGTTTGCTTGAGACAATGGGATTGCAAGAGAATTAATATTAATAACATATGATGTTATATGGCCTGAGAAGTTATTTACAAACACTTCATGATAAGAAGTAATGTACCTGCTTGTAAGGTAATTTCTGCCTGTGAGTTAACAATTTAAAGACTATTAAGCTCCCTATAGGGAATTCTTCCTTCACGATTTCAGTCTCCATCTACTTTTGGTCATCAAAGGTTATTGTTTACCAAAAGCCTGACAAATGTGAACTGTCCAGTTGTGTGCTATAAACCATTGGCCTGCCTTGGAAGTTAGTTCAGTTGTGTCACCACTTGGCAAAGTACAGCTACAGAATTTACAGTTGATGCTTTGTATTCGCACATGCACAGATTCAACCAACCACAGATTGAAAATACTAGTGATAAAACCTCACTAACAACCAAAAATATTATACCAGTAAAGAATAATGCAAATTTCAAAATACAGTATAGTAATTTTTTACCTGACATTCACAGTTGACCCTTGAACAACGCAGGGTTGTGATAGGCCCAGTGCACAAGTACCATTCAGAAAAGGATGAGTGCATCAACCCCAGAACCCCAGACCCTTATATTCCAACCCTGCCTTGCCCTTTACACTGACTTCCTTTTTGAACTTAGCCCACTCACACCTGAGTAAGATAAACGGCCTCATTGTCCACACAGAACCTAGACTCTGTTTTCCTTTTGTTCACATCTCGGAATAACCTCTGAGTTTGAACTTTTTATCTGCACAGGTCCACTGACACACAGATTTTCTTTTGCCTCTGCCACCCCTAAGACAGCAAACACCCCCCTCCTTTTCCTCCTTCCCCTCAGCCTACTCAGTATGAAGAATGCCAGGATGAAAGTCTTCCTGATAATCAACTGTTAATGAATAGTAAATATGCTTTCTCTTCTTATGATTTTTTCAATAACATTTTCTGTTTTCTAGGTTACTTTTGTAAGAATACAGTGGATAATACATATACACTCCATGTTATCAGCAAGGTTTCCCATCAGCGTAGGTTATTAGCAATTAAGTTTTAGGGAAGTCAAAAGTTGCATATTGCCTTTTGACTGTGGGGACAGGACTTTGAGCTCCTGTCCTCCCCATTCTCAAAGGCTCAACTATACATTGTATTGGGTATTACTTGTCATTTAAGGATGATTTAAAGCATAGAAGAAGTAGGTTACATGCAAATACTATGTCACTTTGTACCAGGGAGTTGAGCATCCTTGGATTTTGGTGCTGACTGAGGGGGGTTCTGGAACCAATCCCCTGAGGACGACAAGGAATGCCTGTATTCACCAACCCTACAAGTCCCCACCCAATGTGCAGGACCTTTTTTTATTTTAGGGGTTCTTGAGTGTCGTGAGTCTTAAGGCAGATGCCTGTCAGCTAGCCTGACCCATTGTCTTCTCTACTTCCCCTCAATCCTCTGAAATATTTCAGTCTGGGGAAAAGCTTCCTCTCTGCCCTTCTTGCTCCATCTAGTCTCCTCTGTTGTGATTCTTGTTTTCTGCATCAAAACTTTAAGATCCATTAAGCTCAGAGCCAGAATCATTAGCAACACAAAAATCTGGGTTCCTTTTTCCCCTGAGGGCAGGAACAGCTTAACGTTTAAACTTTCTCTGGAGGTGAAGAGAAACAATGCTTCTATCCGTTTTAGGCATCTGAGGAAAAAAGACAATCTAAAGCTAAGCTTCCATATGATATATTCTGACACTTAGGTGGAGGCAGCCTCAGAGTTCAATATACAGACCATATCCCATAAATAGCTCCCAGTGATTCCCCAAACATGGGCAAGATTTCTTAAAATAAAATCTTAAGGCTCCCCTAAGCGACTAACTGACTGACTGGACCCCCTCTTGGCTAAAGGATCCCTAAAACTGAGCTGTTAGCCATGAGAAAAGAGATCAGACAGGTCTCATCTCTCCCTCTCCTCTTCTTAGAGATGTCCTATGACTCACTAATAGGCCTAAGACTAGGCAAGACCTACTTGCAGGTCCTCAATATGCATAATAAAACCACTTGAGTTTGTCTGGTACTTTGTCTCTAATTAACAGACCTTTTACCTTAAGCATTCCTTTTCATTGACTCTTGATCTTCTGGATAAAGCCTAACTCTTTCAGCCATTTGTCAGCTAAAGAATCTTTAAACCCACCTATCACGTGTAAGACACCCCCACCCCCTTCCAGATGTCCCACCTTTTTGGGCCAAACCAATGTATGTTTTCCATGTATTGATTTATGGTCTCACCTATAATTCCTATCTCCCTAAAATGTATAAAACCAAACTGTAATCCCCCACCACTTGTTCAAGGCTTCTTGGGTGTGGCTTCAGGTCATGGTTTTCAAATATGGCTTAGAATAAACCTCCTTAAATGGCTTCTTTTCAATCAACACTTACTTCACTAGGCTTTGTAATTGCCCCGTCTCATATCTGTTGTGGCTGGTGACAGCAATGAACTCTTTTGGATCACCTAAGTTCCTGACAGTGGGTGGAGCTATTAACCAGGTATAGGTGAAGTGATCTGGCCCTTTGGCCTGAGAGTAAGCAAGTCATGAGGGATCAGGAAAAGAGCTTGTGTCTTGGGAGCTGATTCAGATGGAAGGGAGGGAATTAAGAGGTGGCCCAGGATAGGCTTTCAGATGTTGAAGAAAGATAACTCTGTTTCTAGATTTTAAAAAGCACATACAGGTGATAGCATTTGGGTCCTAGAGGAACTGAGTCTCATCAGTATTCTCTAATCTGAGCTGGCTAGTAAATAAACTAAAGGTAAAGTGACGAGGACAGAGAGATGTGACTAAGCTGGGTTAATGGACACATACTTGATTTCACTTGAGCTGAACTCCCTGCCAGATAAGTATTAGTAAGCCCATCAATTTCTATTTCTTCTCTCTCTTTCTCTCTCTTTTTTTTTTCATTATTTTTTAAAAAATTATTTAATGGTCTTTATTTCTTAGAGCAATTTTAGTTTCACAGCAAAACTGAGCAGAAACTACGGAGTTCCCACCTAGCCTCTCCCAATGTTATACTTTACCTTTTTTGTCCTTTTTCTCATTATTTTAAAATATCGATATTAATATTTAACATTGATACCTGTCAAAACTTTCATTTGAAAAGTTAGTAGGAATTCTGGGCTGGTAAGCTAGATGATGTAATTAGAGAAAGATGGGGGTGAGCCTTTGATTTCATCTGTGGTGTCACACTGGAGTCACCCAGTGTGATGTCTTTTTCTAAAAGCTAGAGATTAATGATCTAAGTTGCAGCATTAGGATTTTTAAAAGTCATCCAGGTTGTTCTAAATGTGTCAAGATATAGGACCAAAGAGATGGAACCATGTTCAACCAAAGAAGGGATGATCAGACACAGTAAAGGCCTGAGTTCACCCTGCTCGGTTCATCCTGCCCAGGGTATCTCAGTGTAGAGCCTGGATGAGGTTGGTAGACATATACAAGTAGCTGAGGTGCCAGCCAGTTCCTGGCCTTGGGGCTGTAGACATCAGACCAAGTCCTCCCTGGTGCCCCGACACAGTCACAGCCATTCTTTTTGCTTTAAGAAATAGCTAGCCTACTTTTACTTCAAATCCTCAAAGCTAATTTCTTCAAATAGAGTTCTGATTTTCCATTTTACTCTGAAATGTTTCTACTTGAATGAAAGGATGGCTTAAGTTTTAGCAATTCTCTTCGGAGGCTTGAAATGGTGAATAAACCAGTTATTGCCTGACAATCTCACTGACATCTGCCTCTTTACAATTTTCCCTTTATAAATGGAGGCATCAGTGGAAGAAAATGAAAAAAGGACAGTCCAGATGCCCTCTAAGTCTCCACTGGTGTCAAGAAACCCTCTGGATTTCTAAAGCTCTTTATGAATGATCCCAGAGGCACCATTTAAAGTGAACTTTTGTTTTATGGTTCTGAAAATTGCTATATCTTTTTTCTCCTTTTTCAAATCCAGATATATGATCTACCTGGTTTGGTCATGAGCAGTTAGCTGTGGACAGTATAGGGAGTCACTGATCTGAGCTCCAACTCATGGGAGACAGCAGGGTATGAAGAAAAGTCAGGGCTTAGGAGTCACACACATCAAGTTATGTAAAATTTCAAACTAGCTCTGTAAATATAAGCCAGTTAGCCTGTCTCACGGATAGTCTTTTCATTATTACCACGGATAAGAAAGAAACTTACCCCTGAAAATGATAAAAATTTAGTGACATTATCTTAAGCCCTGAGCATGTAGGCACTTAATAGTTATATTTGTGTTTTTTTTTTTTTATTATTTTAAGCATTCATTCAAAATATTAAAGTAAGTCAATAATCTCAGTATTCAATTCACTTGGCTATTCTAAAACTTTTGCTCTAATTTGTCAGTTATAATATTCATGTTAAAACCAGGAGTTGGCAAAAATATGGGGAAATGGGTAGTCTCATACATATTATATTTAAAGGCAATTTTCCAGAAGGAAATAAAATCTTTAAATTATGTGCCCCTTAATCTACTAGTTACACTTCTAAAAGTTTATCTCGGAAAAAATAATTGGATAATTATGCAAAGACATACATAGAGTTATCTTTCATATCCAAGCGGCATTGATTCCAAGACCCCTGTGGATACCAAAATTAGCAGATGCTCAAGTTCTTATACAAAGTGGTGTAGTATTATTATATTTGTATATAACCTGTCATTTCTATATTACTTATAATATCACACATAATGTAAATGCTATGTAAGTAGTTGTTATACTGTATTTTTGTTTGTATTTTTTATTGCTGTTTTTATTTTCTATTAATATTTTTGATCTACAGTTTGTTGAATCTGTAGATACAAATCCATGGATATGAAGGGTTAACTGTAAAAACACTTATCCCTAGTAGCTATTAGGACTACTAGGGAATTGGTTAAATCATTGCATATTTGAACATAAGACACCTATAAAGTGATGTAGTTCTTTTTACTGATTTAAATATCTATCTACCATATAGTGCCTATACACACACACAGAAACACACACAATATACTTAAGTATACAAATATATACAAATTCACATATACACATATATATATCTCATTTTATACATATGGGAAATGCACATAATTTCATTTTATATAAATGTTTCAATAATTAACCATCTGGAGGCCTATATACTATCAGTGATGGTAGACATTATAAAGTTAGACTACGGATGACTTGACAATATTTTTCCACATCACTGAATTGTTGCAGTGTGTGTCTTGCTTTGAACTTCTTAGAAGCAGAGTCTAACAGGCATTCTTGGGCAGATACTTTTTATTGAGGGAGCGCTCTTAGGCAAGAGGAATCAGCTAAGCAAGAATGTCCAGCATCCACCTCATTCCCTAGGGAGCTTCAGAGCATGAAGAGCAACACAGAGCAAGACCTACCTTAGTGCAAGGGGACCACCTTGGTGCAGAGAATAAGCCCGTGGCTGCAGGCCACTACCAAGGGTGTGTATTCCCATGTAAGGTGGCTCCTATGGGCTGAGAGTATTTCCCTGGAGAAGACAGCAACTGTGAGCCATTTGGACCCAACACTCATGACAGCAACACCACTTTGTTTTCTCAACTTCGCACTACTCAGAACTATTATGCTTGCTTCTCATATTAAATGTACAGCTCCTCTGGAATTCTGATTGGTCACAAGAACTCATTCATGAGGACTGCACACACCCAAAGAGTCTGCTGCCCTGGTTTTTATGGCCTCATCTGGCCAAAGTTACTCCCTTTTCTCATAGTTAAAACCACCAGGAGATGGTGGTTGATGCCCTCCCTACATGTTCATCTGATAGCTAAACGTATTCTTTCCTGTCCTTCATTATATAGCAGCAGCCTGACTTTCCCAGAATGATCAGGGGTAATATTTTGGCCTTTATGGTGATTTTTTTCTTTGACTACTGGCCTTCTGGCATAAAAATGTTGAAGTAACCAATGGCATCCACAACTTTAAACTTTAGTGGGACTCCTTGCTATGCTCCTGGAAGAAGTGGGTCTGTGGTCGGGGGGGTCTGCTTTCTGTTTTTTCTAACAGAACCCAAAGTTGTTAGGACAGAAGCGCAGAATTCCCTAGTGAACACTGAGAGTGACAGTGAATGAGATCAATCCTTTCTACCTATTAGGTGTCTTCTGTGTCTACCACCTTGTAAAGCCCTGTGATAGCCACTGGTTTAAGAGACATATCCAAAGAGTCAAGCTGTCTCAAGCTTTGAGTGTCTGTTCCACCACTTTATCAGGCTAACAGAGACTGGATCATGTTGATCTGATCTTCTGGTTACATACACCTGCTACAGATATTTTGCCACACTGTTGGTCCCTTGGTCTGAGCAACGTCATTCATTGTATGGAAGCTGCCCAGGATGTGAGGGGTGGAAATAATCTCCAAAAAGGGCATGAGCCATTACCAGCCAGTGCTCAGAGCAATAGGAAAATAGACACAATGACGCAAATAAAGGAATCTAGTTGGAAACCAAGAATGTTTACTGTGGTATGATGTGATGACCCAAATAAAGGAATCTAGTTGGAAACCACAAATGTTGACTGCGGTATGCATGGCTTGTATACCCCAAAACAAGTAAATAGCAATACAGTTATGATAAACATTTTATGCAGCTATATTTTTAAAGTGCTGTGCTTACTATCATTTGAACCCTAATATAATACAAATTCACATCCTTTTTTTTTTTTGTATAAGGGAATCAATGGAGTCTAAAATTGATGTCAAGAAGTAGAATTATAAGCATATTAATTAGGAAAATTTAAATTAGACCTTCAAAATAAACACTCACTTTGGAAGTAGAAAATACAAATTTTATACAATTAAGTAAATTAAGAAGCTGAAAATTGCTGAAAGTTGGCAATAACCAATAGTTTTTCTTGGAAATATCAAACTAAGTGAGAACTTAATAAAATATAGCTTTCAAGAAGAGTATTCTATAATTAAAAAAAAAAAACTTTAGTTTCAATGTTTAGAGACTATACTTCAGTCATTAAGATAAAAATTTTATTATTTTTTTTTTAATATCATCTGCACCTCTTACTGAGATTTCCTCTAAAAAACATCAAATACCTGTCTGAAACAAGAATGAATGGACAAGTGTCTCAGCAGCTGCTCACCTGCTGGTTAGGAAACCAAAGGTCTACGTCTTCGTTTGGCAAGATCTTCATTCACTGAGCAAAGTAAAGTTAAATTAACTCAGCCTTCCTCAAAGAATTTTAGTCTATTAGGAATATAAGAGGAATATTATTCAGTGTTAGAAGAAAGATAAATCCATTTTTATTTCTTCCCATCCTTCTTCGTTTTTTTCTGTTTTTCCTTGATAGAGACCAAGGTGACAATTAAGTAGACTTTGCTAACTTTTGAAAGCTACAATGATTGTGAATTATAGATCCCCCTGTTCTCCTTTATCTGGCTGCTCTTACTGGCCAGAGTACATGGTGCAGCCACATCACAAACAGACATAGCTCTGTAATACTGGAGCTAAGAACCAGGTCCAGGAGTATGGCTGGGTTGGTTGGTGGCTGCATCCCAAGGTAAGCATGTTGAAACATTTTTAATTAATTGGTGTCTGTTGCTCAGGTCTGCAAGGATCAGAACTGTGGATAAATCTCCAGATGATAGGGACAGCAGGAGAACATTTGTGTACTGTATATACTCGAGTATAAGCCGAGGTTTTTCCGCACAAAATTTGTGCCAAAAAACCCAAACTCGGCACAAATTTTTTTCCAGAAAAAACTCGGCTTATACTCGAGTATATATGGTATCCAACTTTTATGGTCTTAATAGTTTGCTTAAATTCCTGGGGTATCAAGCTGAAAGAAACTAAAAAAATAATGATTTTTTTTTAACATATCAAAGGCACACTGAAAAAATACATCATTGTTCAGAGCTCAGCTCCTGTAATCTTAGTTTGATTTTTTTTTCTACAATTATACCTTCATACACTTAAATATAACTAATCAGTTTTTTAAGTGTTGATATACAATTTTTACAAAATAGACTTTACTTTTTAGGGCAGTTTTAGATTTACAGAAAATTTGAGAAGGTAGTACATGCAGTTCCCATATATCCTGAACCCAGTTTTCCTACTATTGACATCTCAAGTAAGGTACATCTCAAGTAATGAACAATGTCGATACATTATTATTGACTAATGCCCAAACTGAAAACTTCCCATTTGCCTATCTTTGAATTTTAGTTTATTTCGTTTTCCACCTTTTCTTCTTCCAGCATCACATCCAGGATACCAAAGCACCTTTCCTTGTCATGTCTCCGTAGGCTCCTCGTGGCTGTGACCATTTCTCAGACTTTCATTGTTTGGGATGACCATGACAGCTTGCTGGTCAGGTGCTTTGGATAATGTCCCTCTACTGGATTAGCTTGATGTTTTTCTTATTGACAGACAATATGGGTTTTACGGAGAAGATCATAGAGGTAGAGAGCTGTTTTCATCACATAATGATGCATACTGTCACATGACCTCACTACCAGCGCTGACCTCCAGCACTCCTCTGAGTAGGGCTTGTCCATTTCTCCACTGTAATTTACAGTCCTCACCCCTTCCCATACTGTACTCCTTGGAAGGCAATCATTATGCACAGCCCAGATCTGAGTGAAAAGTTATTCTCCCCTCCTTCAGAGTAGAGTATCTTCATAAATTATTTGGAATTCTTCCATACTGTAGATTTGTTAATTCTCCCCATTTATTTATAAATCATTTATTCATGTCATTGTAGTTTCGTGGATTGTATTTTATACTTTGGGTTATAAACCAACATATAGCCTAATTATAATCTGCATAAATCCTTTCCCCCCTCAAATTGTTCTGGCTTTGTCTTTTCAAACTCTTTGAGTTGGTTCCTAGGTTTCTTCGACACATCCCCATATATGTGATTTTTTTTTTTCTAAGTTGGTAGGTTATTTTTTATTGTAATATAGTTACCAAAACATTTTACTATTTTAAAATGTGTACCTTAATAGTTGTTAGTATATCACATGTCTTGAATTCCAGAATATTTCTATCACCCCAGAAAGAAATTCCACACTTACTAACAGGCCAATTCCTCCCTTCTCTTGGCAACCATTAATTGGTTTTCTGTCTATGGAGTTGCTTATTCTGGACACTTCATGTAGACAGAAGCCTTTTATATACAAGGCTTCCTTCAGGTGACATGATGTCTTCTAGCTTTATTCATGTGCAGCACGTTCCAGCACACTCTTCTTTTTTTTGATTGAAGAATATTTCATTGTGTGTATATACCACATTTCATTTATTACTCCTAATGGAAATAAAGTTGTTCCCACTTTCAGGATAATATGAATAATTCAGCTTTGAACATTTGAATGAAAAATTTTCTTTGAATATGTTTTCAATTCTCCTAAGTATATATCTAAAAGTAGAATTTCTGGGTCATCCAGTAATTCTGTTTAACTTTTCAGCAACCAGCATGTAATTTTAAGTCAATTAAATAATCTTCATTTAACACTAATTGTTCCTTTTTACACATCATTTATAACCCTCTTGCCAAAGAGAATACGAGATGGTTCATTGTTTAAACAATCTAAGGTAAAATTAACTTAAAAATAAAACAAAAATAAACAGTAACATTATCTTAAGAAATTAATAAAGTAAAAATAAACCCAGATATATAGTATGCACATAAGTGGTACTTAATCTTTTGGGACTAATCATTCCTTTGAGAAACAAATGAAAGCCATGGACCCAGAGAATCTGATATTCTGGAGGAGGAGGAAAAAGAGACTCTCATATCTTGGATGTAAGATAAGATGGCTGTGTAAGGAAGAATTCCATTTGGTGGAAGTGTTCTGCAGCTAGTGCTACTTTGGCTTTAGAAAGGAGACCCGAGTCTTCTTAACTCCTCATTCCACAACTGCCACCCAATTATAACTTCACACTATAATATACTAGAGCAAAACCCATAAATATACCAGAGTAACTTAAAGCTGATACTACGAAATCTCTTATCTTAAAAGCCCATGGGTAAAAACCAGTCTCAAAGACATGTTTTACTGGCATAATACCCTGTTTCACATCAGCTGCCTCCATAGTGCAAGGACCAACTTACTATACCATCTGGAATGTTCCATGCAACTTCCCAGATTAGATCCTGAGTTTACCCACTCACAACCCTCAGGGAAGAAGTTCTTTCCCAGGGTACCTGGCCTAATTTATTTCCTGTTATTGGATCAAGATCTTCCCATAGCTAACAGTCCCTTCTGGGTATATTCTGGCACAATGACACAACCTCAAGGGTCAATGGTTTCTTTCTTTTTTTTATTTATTTTTATTTTATTTTATTTTATTTTATTTTTTATTGTTGGGGATTCATTGAGGGTACAATAAGCCAGGTTACACTGATTGTATTTTTTAGGTAAAGTCCCTCTTACAGTCATGTCTTGCGCCCAAAAGGTGTGGCACACACCAAAGCCCCACTCCCCTCCTTCCTTCCCTCTCTTTGGTCTTCCTTTCTGATTTCATTTCTTCTTTTTCTTTTCTTTTTTTTTTTTTTTTTTTAAGCAGGAACTCAACTTTATTGCGTCAAGCAGCCGCTTATATAGAGCGTGGGGAAGGGGCGGGGAAAGAAGGCGGGGGATGAGGTGCGTGACAGGGTTGGGCCAATGGCAT
>CAUYPK010095153.1:0-13120 GCA_963574355.1 Loris lydekkerianus | reverse complement strand
GGAGACAACAACCAAAGCAAAGAGACAACCTACACAATGGGAAAGGATATTTGCATATTTTGAATCAGACAAAAGCTTGATAACTAGGATCTATAGAGAACTCAAATTAATCCACATGAAAAAAGCCAACAATCCCATGTTTCAATGGACAAGAGACATGAATAGAACCTTTTCTAAAGATGACAGATGAATGGCTAACAAACATAAAAAAATGTTCATCATCTTTATATATTAGAGAAATGCAAATCGAAACAACCCTGAGATACCATCCAACCCCAGTGAGAATGGCCCACATCACAAAATCTCAAAACTGCAGATGCTGGCGTGGATGTGGAGAGAAGGGAACACTGGTGCACTGCTGGTGGGACTGCAAACTAGTACAACCTTTCTGGAAGCAAGTATGGAGAAACCTCAAAGCACTCAATCTAGACCTCCCATTTGATCCTGCAACCCCATTACTGGGCATCTACCCAGAAGGAAAAAAATCCTTTTATCATAAGGACACCTGTACTAGACTATTTATTGTAGTTCAATTTAAAATTGCCAAAATGTGGAAACAGCCTAAATGCCCACCAACCCAGGAATGGATTAACAAGCTGTGGTATATGTATACCATGTAATACTATTCAGCTATTAAAAAAAAATGGAGACTTTACATCTTTGTATTAACCTGGATGGAAGTGGAAGACATTATTCTTAGTAAAGCATCACAAGAATGGAGAACCATGAATCCTATGTACTCAATTTTGATATGAGAACAATTAATGACAATTATGGTTATCGGGGGGAGGAAAAGCAGAAAGAGGGATGGAGAGAGGGGGCTGGGGCCTTGGTTTGTGCCACACTTTCTGGGGGCAAGGAATGATTGCAAGAGGGACTTTATCTAACAATTGCAATCAGTGTAACCTGGCTTATTGTACCCTCAAGGAATCCCCAACAACAACAACAAAAAAAAAAAAAAAAACATGAAAAAAAATCATATCATCTGTGAAGAGTTCATGTTTTATTTCCTCTGACTATACACACACACACACACACACACACACACACTTGATCACCTTTTCTTGTCTGATTGTGATGGCTAAGACTTTCATTACAATGTTAAAAATCAGTGAAGATAATGGACTACCTTGCCTTGTTCCTGTTCTGAGTGTAAATACTTTCAATTTAACTCCATTCTATATGATATTGGCATTGGGTTTGTTGTGGATGGCCTCTATCAGTTTAAGAAATGTCCACTCAATACCTATTTTTTGCTTACTTCTTTTCCTTCATTTCTTTCTTTCTTTCTTTCTTTCTTTCTTTCTTTCTTTCTTTCTTTCTTTCGTTCTTTCTTTCTTTCTTTCTTTCTTTCTTTCTTTCTTTCTTTCTTTCTTTCTTTCTTTCTTTTTCTTTTCTGTATTTTTTTACAGACAGAGTCTCATTGTATTACCCTTGGTAGAGTCCCTTGACATCACACAGCTCACAGCAACCTCAAACTTCTGGGCTTAGGTGATTCTCTTGCCTCAGCCTCCCAATTAGCTGGGACAATAGACACATGCCACAATGCCCAGCTATTTTTATTGCTGTTGTTGCAATTAGGCCAGAGTCATGTTTGAACCAGCCACCCTTGGTATATGAGACTGGGGCCATACCCACTCAACCACAGGCTCTGTCCTTTGCTTAGATTTTTACTGGAGGACCTATTCAACACTGCCAAAGGGGTGTTAAAATCTCCAACTATTATGGTGCTGGAGGAAATCAAGTTGCTCATGTCTGTTAGAGTCTTTCTTATAAATTGAGGCCAATTCTTGTTGGGAGCAAAAATGTTAATAATTGAAATCTCATCATTGTGAGTGTACAAATATAAAGTGCCTATCTTCATTTTTCTTTACTTTTGTTGATTTAAAGCTTATTGTATCTAAGAATATAATTTCAACAGCTGCTTTTTTTCTGATTGCCATTCACCTGAATTATAGATGCCCATCCGTTCACCCTGAGTCTTTATTTATCTTTTTTTATTTTTATTATTTTTTTTTTATTAAATCATAGCTGTGTACATTGATATGATCATGGGGCATCATACACCAGCTTCATAAACCATTTGACACATGGAATATTATGCAGTCTTTATTTATCCTTTAAGGCAAGATGAGATTCTTGTACACAGAAGATATCTGGCCTGAGATTTTCTTTTCCTTTTATTTTGAGACAGAGCCTCAAGCTCTCCTCCTAGGTAGAGTGCCATGGCATCACAACTCACAGTAACCTCCAACTCCAAGGCTTAAGTGTTTATCCTGTCTCCTTTGCTCAAGTAGATGGGATTATAGGCACCCATTACAGCTCCTGGCTATTTTTTTTTATTGCAGCCATCATTGTTGTTTTGCCAGCTCATGTTCACAAGATTTGAATCTGACAGCTCAGGTGTATGTGAATGGTGCCTTAGCTGCTAGAGCCACAGGCGCCAAGCCTGTCCTGAGTTTTAAGCCATGCACATTAATTGAGAATACTGAGAAATCTGGTAGTGTATTGGGTTTTGATGTTTTCAAATGTCCAGTGGACATTTTTAATCCTTTTGCCACTATAGAAGTTGGAATTGGATCAAAAGTTCCTGAGTGAGTTAACTTTGATGGTAGAGAATTGTGCTGGTCACTATGGACCATAGGTCTGAGAATATCCTGGAGACCTGGTTTAGTTACAGCAATTTTTTTTAACATGTAAATATTATTAAAGTTTTTAATTTCTCCATCATAAATGAAACTCAGTTTAGGTGGATACAGGATCCTGGGTTGAAAGTTATTTTGCTTTAAGACATTAAAGTTTGATGACCACCTTCTTCTGGCTTGAAAATTTTCAGCAGAGAAATATGCTGTAATTCTAATATTCTTCTACTTGAAGTTTATGTTTTTATTACATCTAGCTGCTTGCAGAATTTTATCCTTTATGTTAACTTTGGTGAGGTTAATTATAATGTCTGGGAGATGCTTTATTTGGGTTGAGTAGAGCTGGGGTTCTGAAACTTTCTGTTATCTGAATTTCCAAATACCTTCCCATGTTTGGAAAGTTCTCCTCAATTACCTTTTGAAGTAGAGTATCTGGGTCATTCAAAGCAACATTGTTGGCTTCAGGACTTCCTATGAGGCGAATATTACTTTTCTTCAAATTGTCCAAGAGCTCTATGAGAGAATTATTTGTTTTTTTTTCTCTCCACTTCTCTGCCTTTTTGAACATTTGGAAGGGTTCAAAAGCTTTATCTTCTATGTCAGAGATCCTTTCTTCTGCCTGCTCTGTTCTGTTACTGAGGATTCTACTGTATTTCTCATATCTTTCAGTGCTGCAAGTTCTTGCCTTAATGTGTCAAAATTTTTGGTGATTCTGTCTTTGAATTCATTGGATTCTTGAGACAACTTTTGAATTATTCCTAGAATTTGTAATTTCAACTTTATTTTCATTCTGTTAATGTTATTTTCAACTCTGCTCACTTCTTTTTAGAAATTATACTGGTAGCCTTTCTCATAGTGGAGAGGACTCTCATCCAACTGGCAATGGATTTTGTCCCTATTGTTGATTTCCTTGGGGTCTCAGCTCAACTCAGCAGGGGAGATATGTGCTCCTCAACCTTCTCTCTTGGCTCAGCTTGAAACCATCAGCTTACTTGCTAAACTTCTGCCCTTTAACTCTGCCTTCTAGACAGGAACCTCTGTGGAAAGCTGGCTCCAGGCAACCACCTTGCCTCTTTATCTCGTTTTCCTTTATCATAAGGATTTTAAGGTTCTTTCCAATTATAACATAAATGTGCAGTTCATTCCTTTTGATTGTTGAAAAATATTCCATCATGTGAGTATAGCACATTACATGTATCCAATCATCTGCAAATCCCATTAGTAGTCTTGAAGATATTCCCTTCTTATGTAGGATTTTTAAAAGATTTTATCAACAAGATATGTTGTCTCTATCAAAACCCTTTTCTGTGTCTGATGTGGTCACCATGCTGTTTTTCTTATTGATTCTATTAGTGTAGTGTGTTGTATTAGTTAATTTACCCATATTGAGATAGACTAGCAATGCCAGTAAAAAATCCCATTAGGGATACATGTATAAAGTATTTTGTATGCTACCAGACATTTCCTCCACCTATACAGTATATTTCTTATATATTTTACACAGAGTTTCCTGTTTTGCCCCAGAAATATACAATGTTTTAGCAGCACCTGTGGCACCGATGGTAGAGAGCCAGCCCCATTTCCCGAGATTGGGAGTTTCAAACCCGGCCCCAGCCAACCTGCAACAAAAATGCAGCCAGCATCATAGCAGTTGCCTGTATTCTCAGCGACTTGAGAGTCTGCAGCAAGAGATTCACATAAGCCCAGAAGTTGTAGGTTTCTGTGGGCTGTGTGATGCACAGCACTCAAACGAATGTGATAAGGACAGACTCTGTCTCTACAAAACAAAAATTAATTTGTACCATCATAGCTGAAGGCAATGCAAGCTGCTGACCTAAAGTGATCTGCCAGAATTTATCCTTTTCAGTAGCAGAGAGTACAGGCCCAAGACAACAATACTGGAGAAATCTTTCATTTATTTCTTGGACAAGTTGAGTCTCACTATGTTATTCAGTCTTGGTTGAAACCCCTTTGCTTCCAGTGATCTTTGTGCCTCAATCTCTGAAATTTCTAGGATGATGTGTGTGACCTATAGAGCTTATGTTTTAGTGAAGCTTTTTCTCTATTTTCCTCATAGATAACAGCTCACGGATTAAAAAATAACCATTCTATATAGATATGAATCACACACCACACAGTTCACCCATTTGAAGTATGAAGTTCAAGACAACACATTCAGGAATCACATGTATATTTTCTTTGTTTGTTACTACAGAAGTTTCCAATAAGTTGTAGAAGAGAGAGATAGAGGAAATAAAATGATGAAAGAAAGAAAGAATGAAGTGATCAAGTGAATGAGAGAGAGAGAGAGAGATTTGGAGGAAGGCAGGATAATGTGAGTGAGGGGCAAAGGGAGGGAGGGAAGTCAACAAAGAAAGAGAAAATGGCCAAACTTGGTTGCTCATGCCTATAATTCTAGCCCTCTGACAGTCTGATTTGAGTAGAGTTCTTGAACAAGGGGGTGCTGAGAACGAACTGGGCAAAAGTCAGACCCTGTCTCTACTAAACAGTGAAAAATTATCTAGACATTGTGAAAGGCATCTACAGTTCTAGCCATATGGGAGTCTTAGACAAGAGAAATGCCAGAATCCTAGAGTTTGAGGTTGTTATGATCTAGGCTGAGGCCACAACAGACTAACCTGAGCCACGTACAGAAACTGTATCTCAAAAATACCCATGCACATACCCCTGAAAACAAACCAACAAACCAACCAACAAAAATTTTTATCATCTAAAAAGGGCAGAATTACCATAATGGTTTAAGCAAATTAGACGTGTTTAAGACCTGTGAAAGTATGACCAAATTGAGCTGGATCCAGGCATTGGAAATTTCTAAGCTTCTCTCAAATGGATGTTTTGGGGTAGTTCTCAATAGAGGTCCTTGAAATAGAATTCCACTGGAGGTGTCTGTGCCTCAATGCATAGGGCAGATGCCCCATATAATGAAGGTATTTGGTTCAAGCCTGGCCCTGGCCAAACTTCAACAAAGAAAATTCAGGAATTTTGGTGAGCACCAGTATTTCCCAGTTTCTTGGGAGGTGGGGGGAGAATTATTTGAGACCAGGAGTTGTAGGTTGATGTGACCTTTTATATCACAACACTCTACCCAGGCTGACAGCTTGAGGCTCTGTCAGAAAAAGAAAAAAAGTATTGACCTACTTAAGTGACTCCATGCAGTTTTGTCAGCTGTAATGCAGCTTGATTCACAGTGCTGTCTGAAATCTCAACTCAGCCTACTGCTGTGAATCTCAACTGTCAATAAAATCAATAAGGCACAAAATGGGAGATCACTTCTCTCTCTGTGGATACAGGGCTAAACAGTGTCCTGGTTCAAACACTTGAGGAATATAAGCTGAAGTGAGCATAAAAGGCCACCACTTAGTATTTTTGATCATAATCCTGGATCCCAGGACAATAAATGATGAAGTCATTACATGGTCACCATGGATGACATTACAATGGATTACCATTCATCTTCACCTGGGAGTTACAGGCAGGAGGTTTGCCTGAATCCTGGAGTTTGAGATTGCTATCATCTAGGCTGTGGCCACGAAAGACTAGCCTGGACAACATAGGGAAACATATTTCAAAAATACCAGTACACACACTCATGCACAGACAATCAACAAACCTACTAACAAAATTTTTCATCATTTAAAAAGGCCAGAATTACCTTAATTGTTCAAGAAAAGTAGATATGCTTAAGTCCTGTGAAGCTATGACCAAATGGAGGTTCTAGCCAGGCATAGTAAATTCATAAGCTTCACTCAAATGGATGTTTTTGGGTAGGTTTCAAAGAAGTCCTTGAAGTAGTGACCTAAGGGCTGTACCTGCGGCTAAATGGTTAGGGCGACTGGCCCATAAAAGCAGGTTGTGAGTTCAAACCCAGCCCCGGGCAAACTGCATCAAAAAATACAAGGGTGTTGTAGCAGGTGCCTGTAGTTCCAGCTACTCAGGAGGTTGAGGCAAAAGAATCTCCTAAGCCAATTATTATGGAGCAAAATAGTGACCAAGTAACAGTTTCTGTGCAGGCAGGCACAGTAAGAGTGGCAAGAGAAGACTCCAGGCATCCATGGCCGGTGGGTTTTTCCCAGAGGCTTCCCTTTTGATGACACAGAAAGTCAATGAGAGACTTCTGGACCCCATGAGGAGGACAGAAGCAGTGGCAACTGGTAGGTGCATTTGTTTGGTTGGAGGCTTCCTGCAGCTGTACCCCTAGCAACAGCGCAACTGCAAACAGAAAAAGTCTTACCTATAGACTGTATTAGTTTTCTTGGACTGGGGCAATCAATTGAACTGCTTTGGGAGTTCTTGGGCCAGTGTGTGCAAACAACTTTGGGCATTGTCTGGGACCCTGGACTGAGCCGCTAAGCCAGAAAGAAGCTAATATATTTCAGCTGTGGGCTGCCCGCCCAGCTGCTGTGGAAGAGCTTCCCCTGCGTGTTGCAGCAGGGAGATCAGCCTGGAGACCTTGGGCAAGTAATCTAGTGACTGAGCTGCCAAAAGGAGGGTATTGAGATCCTGGGGAAGTGTGGAGATGCAAGTGTGGCAGATTAACAGTGGTGGCCCTCAGGGGCATAGTGGGAGACTGGACTTGGTGCACTGGATAAGCAGGTTGCCATACCAGGAGAGATTTCAGGGATAAGTGCTTTCTTTGGAAAGCTTCTGCTAGGCCAAGGTTCATAGTTTGGAGTGTATTTTACATGGGCTGAGGTGAATTTTGGGCTCCCAAGCCTGCGGGGTCTGAGAGATCAGCAGATGCCTCCAGTCTCCATCTCGTACAGCTGTATCAACATTGTGATTAACATCTTATACCTCAGAAGATCAACTGTTGCCCAGACAATATTCAGAAAGATATATATAGATATAGTGTTTGTTTCTGTAGTTTTGGGGTTATTGTTTTTGGGGGCTTTTTTTTTGTTTGTTTGTATTTTTTTTTAATTTTAACATTTTTCCTTGGCATTTTTCTTGTTTTTATTTTTTTCCTTTTTTTTCTCCTTTATTTTCACTATTCTAGTTTAAATACAATTTTCCATTTTTGTCTTCTTTAATAATTAGTATTTCATTTTTTTTTTTCAGTATTTCTGCCCCTATTATTTTTTCCCCACAATGTTATCCCATAAGGGTTTTTGTTTGTTTGGTTTGGTTTGATTAATAGTATTTTTGGCTTTCCACTCTACCCGGTGGAGGTGGAGTACTGTGTCTGATCCAGCTGGCAAAGAGCTCTTGACCTCAAGGGAATCACCCAACCCAGCACCCCCAGAGGTTGGAGGTCTTCAAGATTGGGTCATAGTACCCTACTATACACCTATATTACTCCTGTTTCTTTCTTTTGGTGCCTTTTTTCTTTTTGTCAATATTTCCTTTTACTCACCCCCTCTTCTTTTTCTTTTTTATTTCTTTTTTAAATCTTTTTTCCCTTCTTGCTCTTCAATTTCTCAGCCTTCTGGTCCCCTACCAAAAGAACTCATTAAAACTTTAAAGAACAAGTAAAAGTAAAAGGATAAGTAGGGTAAGGAAACAGATACAAGAAAGCACTTATGAAGAAGAAGCAGCAGAAAAATTCTGGCAACATCAAATACCAGTCCAGAGTAATTCCTTCTAGGGATTGTGAGGTAGGTACAGCAGAGGACTCGTATAAGGAAATGTTAGAAATGACAGAAGGGGAATTGAAAATACAGTTGATGGAAACAATAAAGGAAATAGTTGATAAAGTGGAATAACAAAAAGGAAATCCAAAAACAGAATCAAATAAGAGATGAACAATATGAAGAATATAGAAAGGATATAACAGAGCTGAAGGAACTGAAGAAATCAAATAGGGAACTTAAAGATGCAATAGAAAGTACAAACAACAGATTCAATCATGCAGAAGAAAGGATCTCACAGGTAGAGGATAAAGCTCTTGAGATAACTCAGATAGTTAAAGAGGAAGAAAAGAAGAGAGAGAAAGCATATCATTCACTAACAGAATTATGGGACTCTAGAAAGTGTTAAAACATATGAGTTATAGGTTTCCCAGAAGGGGAAAAAGAATGCCCCAGAGGAATGAAAACCATTCTAGAGAATATTATAAATGAAATTTTCCCAAATACAATAAAGATTCTGATATACTCCTTTCAGAGGGATATTGGTCCCCTGGTCACCTCAATTCAAATAGAGCTTCTCCAAGGCACATTGTGATGACTCTATCTAAAGTCAAGACAAAAGTAAAGATGTTGCAAGCTGCCAGCAATAAGCGCCAACTTACCTATGGGGAAAATCTATCAGGGTGACTGTGGACTTCTCTAATGAAAATTTTCAAGCCAGAAGATAATGGTCATTTGTCTTTAATCTACTAAAACAGAAAACTTCCAGCCCAGAATTCTATATCACACTAAGCTAAGCTTTAAAATTGATGAAGAAATAAAATAGTTTATTGATATGGAAAACATTGAGGAAATTTACCACAAGAATCACCTAAGCCGGGCTGTTGTAGCTTGCTGTGAGCTGTGATGCTACAGCACTCTATCGAGTGAGACAAAGTTAAACGCTATATAAAAGAAAAAAAAATAGTGTACTACTTAAATGACTACATGCAGTTTTGCCAGGTATGAAGGAGTTTGAGTCACACTGCTGTACAAAATTTCAACTGTTGTATCAGCCTAGTGCCGGGAGTCTCAAACATCAATAGAATCAATGAGGCACAAATGGGAGATCACTTCTCTTTCTGTGGATGGAGGGCTAATAAGAGTCCCAGTACAAACACTTAAGGGATACCAGCTAAAGTGAGCGGAAAATACCATTTAGTATTTCTCACAAGAAGCCTGGATCCCAGGACATTACAGGATAAAGTCACTACATGATCACTGTGGATAACATCACAGTGCATGTTCCTTTCTGTTACCATGTTTATGCTCAACCTTATTCCTGCTAAGCATGTGTAGCGGCTTTCCAGGTTTGTCATTAGGTTAAAACTGTAACAAAAGGGTGTGGTTCTTTTCTCCACACTCAATTTCTGCTTCTTAAAGTTTGTTTGTACCTGTGGACAAGGTATGCAACAACCCTTCCTTTCCCTTTCAAGTCATGGATTTGTAAGCAAGTGGAAGAGTGTGGTTTATACCTAGTGATGCCGTATGATTTTATAGACCAAGAACCTGAGTCCAAATATTGGACAGTGATTTCGTAGACCTGATAGGTATGTCACATATTTCTCACTTATACTTTTCATGAAGTTTTACTTCTTTCTCTAGAATAGGCTTGTTTTGGACAGTAGGGGTCCCACTGAAGGTCCTCTCACAAGATCTGGATAGGCAATGTGTCCAGTAGTGTACCCCATACCTGCAGTTATTTATGATGATTATGGAAAATATCAGCTTATCTTTAAATTTCCAACATTCTTGACGTCCTGGCCAGGTGTGTCCAAACTTTTGGATTCTTGGCCACATAGGAAGTAGAAGAGTTTTGTGGGGCCACACGTTGAATACACAATCACTAATGAAACCTAATTAAGAAAAAGGAGATCTGAGGATAATTGTGGTGATATCTTCCACTACTGATATGCAATACAGTCCTGAAATAATCCCTATGTGTCACTGGGGTCGGAGGATTGCATACGCCTCAAAGCCCCTGATAAGGTCATTTCTTAATTAGAGTTCAATGACTTTTACCACACATGAGGACGATATTTGGATACTCTGGGAGGTCAAGGTGGGCTTGTCTATAAGCTCACGTGTTGGAGACAAGGCTGAGCAACAACAAAACACCCTCCACCCAGATCTCCCACCCTGTTTCTTCTGAAATAGAACATGTAGTCAAGTTTGTGGCCCACGTTCCCATTACTCCAGAGGTTGAGGCTGTAGGATCCCTTCTATACAAGATCTGGATTTTGATATATGCTAGGCTGATGCCATGACAGTCTATCCTGGGCAACAGAGTGAGGGTCTGTGTCATGAAAATAATAAAAAAAATAAATAAGGAAATAAATAAAATATGCTAGTCACACTTTCCAAGAGCAAAGTACAAGGAGATGTGTCTGTAGGCAAATTGAATAGGGGACTACATAAAAGAGATTTATTGTTGCCCTCTTGGGGGGGGGGGGTAATGAGGCCGGAAGTGTTGGTTTGGGTTTGGTTTGTAAGATATTGCCAGTTGATCTGATGGGAAGGGTTTGTCCAGAGATGTCTGATCCCTGGCATCTGACTGACTGGGTAAAGGAAATATTGGGCCAGGTTGAAGGACCCCAACAGATAGGGTGGAGTGCATACTCTGAATATTTTAGGGTGACACAAAAAAACTGATTGGAGTAAAGAATTTATTATGTGGGCAGTTTACAGTGATTACAAGAATCTAGGATATCAAAGGGTTAGAGCTATGCAAAATCCAAAGGCATGACTAATTCAGGCTTCAGGAACACAATGCCCCTATGAGGGAATAATTTCTTTAGTTGAAATCTAATCTAGGGGGTAAATTTCAACTCTAGATCTGTGGTTAAAAGTAAAAATGAGGGTTAAATTCCCTACAAGTGGTATTCTCCATTTATGTATTGAGACAGATTATCATTTTCTTGCTCTCAGTAGAGTACTCTGGGATCATAGCTCACAGCAATCTTCAATTGTTGTCATCAAGAGAACCTATTCATTCAGCTGGGAATACAGTGACCTTCTTAGCATCTGGCCATTTTCAATTCTTCCAAGACAGGGATCTAACTAGTGCTCAGGCTGGTTTCTAATTCAGACAATCAGACAATCCACCTGACTGTGCCTCTGTAAGTGCTAAGATGACAGGCATGAAGTCACACGACTGGGAACAAACAATAGTTTGAAAAATATTCTGAATTCAAGTTATGGAGTCTTGGCTCACACCTGTAATCATTACACTCTGGGAGGCAGAAGCGGGTGGTCCAAAGTAACTGGACACTGGTGGTCACCTGGACTCCCAGATGCTCAGGAGTCCGAGTCAATAAGATCTGTTGAGCCCAGGAGTTTAAGATTGTGGTTAGCTATGATGATGTCACAGCACTCTACCCAGGGGAAAGGCGTCAGATTCTGTTTCAAGGAAAAAGAAAATGATAACTTCGGTAGGATAGAACAATGTGACTTCCTTGTGAATTCATGGTAACCTGTGTGTGAGCATGGAGATAGAGTTGACTGTCTCTCGCTTACTTTCACTATCTGGGTCCTTATGCTGTGAGACTTTTGACCACCTCATGTTTTGCAAAACTTTATCAAATAGCTTCATTGAAATAAGTAATTTACCCTTCGAAAGTGTACAATTCTGTGTCTTTTAGTAAAGCCACAGAATTATAAAGCTATCATCACAATTTAATTTTAGTTCTTTGTCTTCTCCCTCACACAAAGAACATCAATACCTACTATCAAGTCACTTTCATCTCCCCCACGACCCTCTAACACAGCCCCCCTACTCCTAGTAGACAATTGGCTTTGTCTTGATGTTTTCTTCTGAGTTCAGTCTTCCTCTATGTGGTATTTTGTAAGTGGCCTTGTTTCCTTATCATAATGATTTTAAGGCTCATTCTTATTGTCACATAAATGTTAACTTCATTCCTTTTGATTGTTGAAAATTATTCCATAGTGTGCATATAGCACTTTTTATGTATCTAATCATCTGTAAATCCCCTTAGTAGTCCCAAAGATGTTCCATTCTAATCTTAGTTTTCTAAAAGATTTTATCAACAAGATATGTTGACTCTTTCAAAAGACTTTTCTGTATCTCTTGAGGTGACCACATGTTTTTTTCTTATTGATTTTATTAAGGTAGTGTGTTCTATTAGTTGATATTGCCTTATTGAGCTAGATCAGAAATCCTGATAATAAATCACATTTGTGGTACATGTGTAAAATATTTTGTATGCTACCGGACTTTTCCAGCACCTATACAGTATATCTCTTATAGATTGGATATGGTGTTTCCCCTTTGCCCCATCACCATGGCACTATCATAGCTCAAGGAAATGCAAGATGCTAAGTGCAAGTGATCCTCCTCAGTTTATGCTTCTCAGTAACTTATAGTACAGGCCCATGGCCACAGTGCTGGGGAAATTTTGTACTTATTTCTTGGACAAGTGGGGCCTTAGTATGTTGCTCATTTTGGTCTGAAACCCCTTAGATTCCAGTGATGTTTCTGCCTCAGCCTCTGAAAATGCAGAAATTATAGGTGTGAGTATGGTGCTCATCTATGCCCATGTTTTGGTTAAGGTTTTTTATTATTATTATTATTATTATTATCCTCATATATTAAAAAATAAATATTTAGATATAATTTACACACTCCACAATTCACCCATTTCAATTATAGTGTTCAATACTAAACATTCAGGGATAATTTGTATAATTTGTTTTTTTTTTTTTTCCTTTTTTTTTTTATTAAATCATAGCTGTGTACATTGATATGATCATGGGGCATCATATACTAGCTTCATAAACCATTTGACACATTTTCATCCCAATATTCAACATAGCCTTCCTGGCATTTTCCCA
>CAUYPK010095152.1:0-48774 GCA_963574355.1 Loris lydekkerianus | reverse complement strand
CATAGTCTTGTGGTATAGTTGGGTTATAGCCTTCATGTGAAAGCTATAGTTTACCTTCATAGTAGGGCTGAGTACATTGGGTACTTTTTCTTCCATTCCTGGGATACTTTGCTAAGGAGAATATGTTCCAGCTCCATCATCTTCTGAGTTTGGTTCACTTCTTCCCACTTTCTGTCTCCTGAGCTATACCAGTGGATTGACAGTGATAATGGGATTGGAGTGTGAAATGGTTAGCAAGAAAATATTTCCCTTTGGAAAATTTTGAGGCAACAAAAAGGCGGATCATATAGTTCAGAAATATTTCCTTCTAGATAAATGGGACAACAATCCATTTCTAAGGAGCATGGAAGGATCCAGAGCAGTAAATGTAGCTACGAGTAGCCTTACACATAGAAGACAGTATCTGAAACTGTGTTCAATTAATTAGTAATTAGATAAAAATACATAGGAGTTTTTATATAAAATATAAGGAATATAAAAATAAGGCAGGTAATACTGAGGGTACAAAAATGTACGAATATTTTAAGAAAGGGAAAAATTGTATTTAAATTGTCACAGTCAGTATACACCTATAACAAAAGATGAATACAAGTCTCTTTTGACATCTGCAATTACAAGAAGTGCACACAGTGGTTACAGTCAGAATCCAGACATTCCTGATTGCAGCAGACAAAACTTAATTCATGGATAAAATCTCTTAAAACATGTACACATTTTTTGTCACCCTCATATTTGAATGTCATCCTAGTTCTAGTTCTAGAATAGACAACAAAGTTATTTTTTTTTAATTCAGTGTATCTTTAAAATTACATGAACTAGTTTTCTTTCTTTCTTTCTTTCTTTTTTTTTTTTTGTTTGCAGTTTCAGGCCAGGGCCACGTTTGAACCTGCCACCTCCAGTATATGGGGCCGGTGCCCTACTCCTTTCAGCTACAGGCGCCACCCATAAACTAGTTTCCATACAATTTCCTAATTGGATACGTTTCAAATTTTGTGAAAATAGAAGACGTAAAATGAGCAGGAAAACAGTTGAGAAAATGTTTTCTACCACACCAGCAGTAAAGATACTCCTTTTCTTTTAATGCCACCCAACCAGAGTTAGATTGTTCGCGATTCCTGGCCTCGGGGACGCACACAAAGCACAGGTGACCCTGCTTGTTCCAACCAAGACACAGAAGTAGATCTTCTCTCAGCAGAGATTGAGTCTTTTTTTGTATCTAAATAGCATATGCTTTTATTTATATCTCTTCTCTACATCTGAAGGAACAAGCATATTTGAATACCCTTTGAAGAAGTACCATTTTTCAATTAGATGTCAACATAGCTTTATTTAGAAAAATACACAAATACTACTATTTATCTTTTCTTATTTTTCCATCAAGTTTAAGATGGAAATTAGCACAGAATATTAGCTAAGAGCCAACTTGTGGCTTTCTCTTGCAAACTAACATGCGTTCTTGACTTTATGCCGAATCCTGCTTTATAGAAATTTAGGGTTATAATCTCTGCAGAAAGTTTTTTGACATTTTAAGTTAGGAATATTTTACATCATCATTCCTGTTAAGCATCTAAAATGTTTTTTCTCATTTTCTAGAAGAAGAGTATATCTTACGTTATAAGGTTCTAGTTAGGGAACTGGAGAATGTAAAATGAAAATTGTCCTATAATTCAATTATGGTCAGCCTCATGTTAAGTTCTGGGAGTCAAAGGAAGGAATGTTTGAGTTGAGTCTTGATAAATTTCAGAATTGAGAAGTTTAGGCTGCTAAAGGTAGGTATGGTACTACAAAGACATAGTCAGGAGCCAGCAGTTAAAAAAAATGTAGAACAGTTATTTCAATTTATTTTCTCATTTCAAATTCCAGTTAAAACAAATAAGTGTCTAATTGTGCACATTCGTATGCCTACTGTCCTAAGGCACATCATATCCCATGATCTGTGAATTTTAATCACACTACATGGCTTTTCAAAAATGTCAGGCTCCTGACTATGTCTTTGTAGTACCATACCTACCTTTAGCAGCCTAAAATTCTCAATTCTGAAATTTATCAAGACTCAACCCAAACATTCCTATTTCTGTGCTATCCAGGAAATTGAAACTTTAAAAGAAGTTAAATGGAAGAGTGATATCATCATGTGTGAATTTTATAGGGCTCAATTTATAAAGTATGGTGGAAGACGAGATTAGAAAGTAAAGGAAATATAAGCATGAGACCTGTTAACAGACTTCCATTTCTACTTGGGTTAAAAATCATAAAACGAACACTCAAGATGCAAAAACTGAATGAAGACATATTTGTGAAATTAGATTAATATGAGTAGATATGAGTAATGTAGGTATACATGCATATCAGAAGTTATATGGTCCCAAATTTTCTATATGAGACAATCTATTTTAGGAAAAAACATTAAAATCAAGAATGGATAGTGGATTTGAGAGTAGAACATTTGTAGATATTGACATCTTATTTCATTTTCTGAAGAGATTTGCATACAAATTGTGCCTGCCTGACCTCTCTTGGCCTTCTCCGCAGAGACTCTTCTCTTTCCAGCCTCCCTTTCTCTTTGCATCCTCCCTGCTTAACCATCAATGCCTGGGATATGAAGAAAGAAAGGCAAAAAGGAACATGCCACCAAGTTTAATTCAGCAGTTAAAAAAAATGCAGAACAGTTATTTCAATTTATTTTCTCATTTCAAATTCCAGTTAAAACAATTAAGTGTCTAAGTGTGCACATTCGTATGCCTACCGTCCTAAGGCACATCATATCCCATGATCTGTGAATTTTAATTACACTGCATGGCTTTTCAAAAACATTTATTTATGTTTATGCCTGAGTCATACTGACCTAGTGTTCTTCTATCATTAGGTAAACTTTTAGGTAAATGTATTCTGGAGCATTGTGCCAGATTTTAAAACATTTAACTTCTGTCTCTTCTTATTTTTTGCATATTACTATATGGTGATTTTTTTTTTTTTTAGACAGTCTCACTATGTTGCCCTCTGTAGAGTGCTGTAACATCACAGCTCACAGCAACCTCCAACTCTTGGGCGTAAGCAATTCTCTTGCCTCAGCCTCCCAAGTAGCTGGGACTACAGGCACCCACAAAAACATCCAACTATTTTCTTGTTGCAGTTGTCATTGTTATTTAGCAGGCCTGGGCTGGGTTCAAACCTGCCAGCCTCAGTGCACGTGGCTGGTGCCATAACCATTGTGCTATGGGTGCCGAACCTATATGATGATTTTAAGCTTATTCCAAACATATTTTCTATTTTGTGCAATTTGTATATTCGCTAAGATTTGTTCTCTTTTATAATTTCATGTTTTCTACTTTAATTGAGGACTTTTTAAGAATGAACATGGCTTTAAAACAGAAAGAATTTTGTTAAGTTAGTAAAATTATGAGGTATGAGTTTTGCAAAATAAAGAGTTAACTCATCTGAGAGCAGAAAACATTAAGCAACACCTGTGCTATAGGCTAAAAAGGGTAATTCTGACTATGAGGGGAAAAAAATGTTTCAGAAGTGCTGAAGTACTTCGTAAATTAAAGCTCTTTGTAGGTGATGGTGACAGAAAAGAATTAAGTGTGCAGGAGAAATATGACTATACTTAGGAAGAGTCTAAATTAAGTAAGAAAGAAGAGAGGCAGAACTATAATGGAGGGGCTGCCTCCAGTCGTCTGGGTGAGGACTAGTTCATTCCTAGTGGGCAGAAAATATTAGGCTAATAGTCTGATCAACAACAATTATATGAAAAGGATACATGGTGGCCTTCCTACACAAAGGATTAATTATTTAAGCAATACTTTAACAAGGACATTCTGAAGTACAATATGGAATTCTGCCTTCGAAAATGTGTTACTCTAGATTATGTACAGTTTGACATGCTACCGAGAAGACATGCTGTTATAAACAAATCTATTGTATGGTGGCTGATAGAAGGAAAAAAGCAATATAATTCAGAAAAGAGGTTACGCTAGAGGTCTTATTAGAGTATATAAAGGCTTAGGGAGCTAGCACAAGACTAGGGGAAGATGAATTTGCACTGAGCTGAAATAGAATTCATGAACGTGACTGAAAATTCCAGCAAGCATTTCACCTGCTGGGTTAAATGTTCATAAAAGCTTCAAAGCATGCAACTTTTATACTATCAGTGACTTATAAAGAATGATAAGAGTTCAATATACTTTGCTGTGTTAATTGATATGCTTTGATTAAAATTATGCTCATTTAAATAACTGCAGTCATTCATCAATTGTGGATTAGAATAAAAATATTAATGATAAAAACATTATAGATTTCCCTACTGAATGCCATGACAATAACAGTTTATGCTGAACTCAAACATTTTATTGGTGAATGTCTAACAACTGGCTCTCTGGGCAAGGAAAGATTTCCTTGCAGCATTTGCAGCATTTCCCAACTTCCACGGTTAAAGCCCACCCAGCAGGGCTAATTTTAATACAACAGGTTGACCTCACTGAAGAAACCAACCGTTGAGAAGGTATACAGACAATGAGCTCTCACAAGTCGGGTAGATGTCAGCTTCAGTATACCAACATTAGATTAAAGGCATAATTTCAAGAAAGACGTATTATGATTTGCTTTAAGAAGCTTATAAAAAATAGGGAATTTAGAATTGAGATAATTTTTTGTGGAAATGTGATTTGTTCATATTTGATTAAGAAATCTTGGGTAACTGACTTGAGAAATATTGCTTGTCAGTTTCCTTAGTTCGAAAATGAATTATGGCAAACAGTATATGAGATAATGCATAAAAATTTATTCATCAATAGCAATTTACCATTTTAAATGTTTTATTATTATTATTATAATTAGTGCTATTGCTAATTATGTAAAAATTAACAATATACTGAATTGTAGAATGTTACAGATACAGAGATTTTCATGGTAGAATGTTACCAATAAAACCTTGAAGGTGAATTCTCTCAATTACTTACATCCAGATTATATTGAAACCACAACTGAGGTGTCCTAGGTCCTATCTAATTTAATTTTCTCTCTGTCATGCTTTTCTATTACCAATTAATAAGACAGAGTCGTTAAATCAACCAGATACAGTCTCTAATAAAGGGAAATATAGAGTTCTAGTAAAGACTAGAATATTCTTTGTGGCAAAATTATTGTCCCATTGAAAACAAAACAAGAAAGAATAATGCACAATATTTTAAATGGGGTTAATATAATAGATAGTAAGAAACTTAATTAAGGTAATATCATACATGTAGTTAGCAAAATGCATCCCACTACAATTATGTATAGTTTGAGAAAATGTAACTATGGGCTTTAGGACAGTCTGGATAGTCTTTAATAAAACACTGACTTTTCAAGAAGAAACTGAAAGTTTTCTGAGTCAGTACACATCTTCTTTACAGTTTATTAGCAAAAATAATTCACTTTTTTTGGATACGTGTATACTTCATGTATGTATGCATTCAGAATGTTCTTCTGCAAAACCAAGACTCCCATGAAAGATAACAAATAAAAAAAATTAAGCTGCAGAAATCTGAGTAAATTTTCATAAGGCAGTAAAAAAAAAAAAAAAAAAAAAAAAACTTGAGAAAAATAATATCTTGTAGACATGAAGTGTGATCAGTTAGTGGTCGTGGTGAATATGTAGTTTGACATGGTCAGTAAAATGTTTATAATAGGAGTGGAACTGGAATTTGGGGGTGGAGCTCCCAAATTGCAGAAGCATTTTAAGTTTTCTTTCCTTTTTCTCTCTTTTTATCCTATACAAGTTGGTGGTTTTTTAATTTTAATTTTATTTTTCTATCTAAAAGATTAGCATCATCCAATCCCCCAGTATCAGTTCTTTTTGCTAGCTAAGCAATCCTAGGGCAACTTTCGATTTATATTCTTATCATAGAATTTTTTAAGCTGATAATTCTAATAAACACTACCAGTTCCCCTAAGGATTTTTGCAAAGACCTCAAGCTTTTTACATTTTCTATTCAAACTTTACTTTACATTGCCTGACATTTCTCATAAATTTCTAAAACTTTCTCTTTCTCACTATGTGTTACTGGGGGAAAGGTGGAGTGAAAAGTTATTTCTCCTTCGTGTATAAACTACCTGGTTGATATGTGTGAGGCTTTTGACTCTTCAGCTGGAATTATTAACCTGAAGAACTATTGTAGGTTGTTCATAATTACTTTTAGTTTTAAAAAAATAAATTGTGCCATACTGAAAGAAGCTCTTAAAATGCAAATGTTTTCACCATTTGATCAGGTCCTTTTGGTATGAAAATTAATTTTAAATAATGTCTTTCAGGGTTCTGAAATAGAACTGAGGGTTTGCTGTATATAGTATTTGCTCCCCTATAAAGCTTGTACTTTACTATGTATGCACACATATATTTCATCAGCAGGTTTATAACTAAGGTCTTCTCATTGACTTTCAAAGAACTTATGTCAATTTACTTATGTTTGCATTTTAAGAAAACATAGAGAAATCTTTAGAACTAAATATTTATTAATCATTTGCATGTAAAGTCTAAGAACACGTAGGCCGGACCCTGTAGCTCACGCATGTAATTCTAGCATTCTGGGAGGCTGAGGGAGGTAGATTATTTGAGCTCACGAGTTTGAGACCAGCTTGAGCAAAAATGAGACCCTGTCTCAACTAAAAATAGAAAAACTGATCGATTGAGCCCCAATTTGAGGTTGCTGTGAACTATGATGCCATAGCACTCTACCCAGGGTGACAGCTTGAGACTTCATCTCAAAAAAATACATAAATAAAATAAAGTCTAAGAACATGATTCTCAAATTTAGTGTGCATGACAGTAGCATGGTTTCTTGTTTTTAGAGTCCTCTCTCTGAAATTCTGATCGAAGAAGTCTGGGTGGGCCTAGTAATTTGCATTTTCATTTTTCGTATACACACTAAGTGACTCTGATAGGTCTAGGCTTTGACAAATCTAAGTTTAAGAAATAGTAAGTTCTGGAAGGGGCCTGTGGCTCAAAGTGTAGGGCATATGCCAGAGGTGGCGAGTTCAAACCCAAACCTGGCCAAAAACTGTGAAAAAAAAAAAAAAAAGAAAGAAAGAAAGAAAGAGAAAAAGAAATTGTAAGTTCAATGAAGAAAAAAAATCTATAGTAAAATGTTTCATTGCCTTGATTTTATCTGCAAATGAATTGAGACAGTAAAAGAGTTGATTAAAATAACCCTTTTATAGCAATGCTTCAGGTACTTTTCCTCAGACTGCAAGTAGCATCAGTAGTGCTATACTTGAAGAAAGGATTTAAACACACTTTACTAGAGTTTAGTAACATTGAACCTTTTCTGGCAAAAGTTTATGAGAGCTATTAATTGCACTTGTGAATACAAACTATGTACTTCAAGCAAAATTTTAGCCAAATGCACTGATTTCAAAATTATGATTTGTGTACAAATAAGGGATTTAAGACTCATCTGCAGTAGGATCAAAGCTTGTAAAGGAAAGTTGTGTTCTCAGCACCATGCATAAATATATTATACTTTCCCTTAGGGATAAAGAAACAAGAATATTTAATTACTGCAAATTTGTGGGGGGAGCAGTGTATAATATATTATTTATTGTGACATTTCATGCTAGATTAAGCAACATCATAGTAATGCCAAAGCCATTTAGAAACTAAAGAATTAAAATAGACCTTCCCAGAAGACCAAAAAATCAAAAATCTTGCTATTTTATAATAAAGCATTCCTTTGTTAAAAATTTATTTTTTATAGTTTTTTCTCATAAAGTAACTAGATGAACCATATGCTACAATATAAAATTTTGTCTTGTGTAATGTGATTGAAACCTAGATGTCTAAAATCCATTTTAAAAACATAATTACCCCTAACAAACCTTATTTTCAGAGTTTTATGTATCATAGAGAATTGATCTACTTATAGCAAGAACGAAATATATTTAGATACAATTTCATTATATGCTTTTTCTTATTCCTTTGATGAAGGCTTTTCAGGTAAATATAATCAAACATAATTATGTTTATTAATTTAATAAAAGATTTTCCATTTTAAAGTCTATATAGATCCAGAAGATTTGAGAGCTATTGAAATAAATAATAGAAATACATATTTTGCAGGGATGTTAGATAATAGAAAATTTGTAATATATTCACAATGACTTATATGACAGAGAAGGGCTTTTGAACTTGCCCTGTGCATTTTAGAAATGACTCTATATTGCCATTGCTGTTAAGGATACTGCTTTGTCCCTAATCCCCCCACCTCAAATAAGCCATGAGAATGAAGACGCCAGGGTGCTATTTATAGCATCCAAGATAAATGGTAAGTGTATTAAAGCAAAATCCTGGGGTGTGAAAAAAGTTTCACAAATGTAATTCTGGAAAAAAAAAGTATTTTTCTATTAAAATGGTATGTATCTGACTATAACTATATAAATATATATATGAAAAATACATAATTGGGGAGAAGTATATGGTTTTTAAAACGGTCATTCATTAACAGTTTTTGAGCTAAATAACACATCAGGAAAAATTCCTATATCTCAGGCAGTCTCAATGTCTTGAATATGCTGTTAATCTTAAAATAGTAAAAAGTAGGTTGAGACTTTTTTTTTTTTTTTTTTTTTTTTACTATTTCAGCTTTGCTTTTCAATTGTGCTCTATTCAAATAAAAGCTCAGGTATAAAAATCAGCAATGCACTTGCCAAATTTGAGATTCAGCATAAGATGATTATATGCTAACATATAGAAAAATTATAATTTCTGGAGCTAATTGAAGAGCTTACTAAAACGTTAATTAAATGCATAGGAGAAGAAAACAGGAAACGTTAGAGTATTAAATTTTAAAGTTATAAGGAGTTAAATTTTGTATCAATATATTCCTTAGTAGCTATTTCTTAGCATATAAAAGTTAGACAACAGCAACGTGAAAATTTATTAAACTCCCTTGTCAAACTCCTGTTTTCAAATTTTGCCCCTTTCTCATTCTCGTCCATTTATTCTACACTCTAATTTTTATGCTACTGGTATTCTTACTTCCTGAAATGTGGCCTGAACACAGCCCTCTCATATTTAAACACTCTTAAATGTTAAGATCAGGCCTAACATCAGTACTTGGTTATCCTTTGAACACTCTTGTTAGTCTTATTTTAAAATATGTCATTAAATTACATCCGGAAAGTCATAGAACCTAATGAAATATAGGCAGGGTGGTAGAAAGAGGTGGGAATTCTGCATACAGATTTGAGATTAGCAAGTTCTGCAACTTTATCCATCTATCTGTTTATCTATCACTGATCTATATCTCCACAGATATAGAGCATATAGATGAACTGACATATGTTGGATGCTAGGTACTACTTATAGCAAAAAATGGTCTGGTTATGTGCTTCAAAAATCTTTAAGTTTATAAAGATCTTATTTAGCTTTTTTTCTCAAAAAACCAAGAGATTGGGACTGGATTATTTCTGACATTCCTTAAAGCTCTAATATTCTGAAAATTCAGGGGCAGACATTATCCCGGTCTAGAGCAGAGCTTTTAAATTCTACTTTGCAAGACATAACCTGGGGATCTTGTTAAAATCAAGGTTCTTATTTATGAGGTCTGTGTCTGTTGTGGGAACTGAGATGATACATTTTTCACAAGCTTCCAAGTAGTAACCTTATCAGTGCTGCTGGTCCCTTAACAGTGCTAGAGCCAAACTAGGCCATTTTGTCGTATATTTTTAATATAATAAATATAAGATTTTCTAGAAAGATTCTTTAATTTTTCAGTAAAGATCAAGTATCAATCATCCCTTACACCTTTTCTAAATGAATTTTAAACTATCTTTACCAATAAAATGTGATTTAAAAAATAAGCCATGTTAGAGGATATTCAGGGCAATGGAGCTATTCTGTCTAATGCATACACTTGTCTGAATGCACAAAACAAGAACTGAATCCTAATTGAATTATGTGTCCATGAGTGGTAATGCACTAGCTTTGTTTGATCAGCTGTAACAAATGTACCACAGTAGGATGTTATAGGAGAAGTTGGGCAGGAATAGAGCACCTTATGAGAGTTCTCTGTGCATTATGCTCAATTTTTCTCTAACCCTAAAACTGCTCAAAAAATAAAGCATATTAATTAATTTAAACAATGAATCAGGCAATTGTTACACCACTGTGACAATTTGTTATAAGGTCTATCATATTTAAGGCTTTGGCCCAACAATTCATCAGTGTTATAATGTTTTATGGTTTTTTGTTTGTTTTTGTTTTATCGTTCTTTTGCTGGAAAAACATTTTTCAGTTTCTTGCTTTCTAAAATATATTTTATATGGATAAAAATGGATAAGTTGTTCAAATTTCCCACAGATTGAATACTTTTTCTGACAATTGAAACATTCAGGAATAGAGTAGGAAAATAAATGACATTAGATTTCAAATTTACACCGTGTTCTCTCTCCTTTTCAAGTTGGTGTTAGCAATGGGAGCCGGGAATGTACTCAAGTGGCCACATAAATTAATTCTTGTTCTGTTAATCTACAAGTAACAGATGATCACTACAATGTATTCAACTATAGCAGAGAATGTACCTTCTCCATATAGACTTTTTCTCAATTTTATAGCTATGTTTGACTCAGCTTTCTGATTCTTTAAATCTTGCTGGTTCATTTTGAGACACAAAAGAAGAATTAGAAATAGAGAGGTCAAAGATTTCAGTTGAATACACTGAGAACTTTTGTGGCCTGCTATTTTATATTGTCCTAATGTGTGGCTACTTCTATTTCCACATTTTTGAGAAGTCTCGCTCATGTAGGCAATCCATTCATTGCATAATACTGATAAAATGCTGTGAATAAAACTTGCAGCTAAGAATATGTATCTCTTACCAATATGGGCTGCTATTCTCAGGTTATACACATTCTAGAATTCCCAATTGGAGAGACCACTTTGGATACTGTGTGTTAGAAGTTTATGTAAAAGACGCTAAAGCTGGATGAAATAAAGAGACACACATTTCTATTCTTTTTATGCATAAACTTCCTCTACCATATTATTGCAGATGCTACGTAAATTTCTTATTTATTACTTATATGTATTGTATGATTTCAAAAACATAGTATGATGGGATTCATTATAGAAATATGAGTAATATTAGTACAATAACAAAAATCTGCCTTTTTTCATTAAGGTTGGTGTCAACTAAACCAGTAGTTCTCAAACTTGGGTGTGCTGTAGAATCACCTGCAGAGTTAATCCAAAACCAGGTTTCTGACAAGCTGCTTCCGCAAGCTGCTTCTTCCACAGGTTAGGGGCAGGGCTCACCAATTTGCATTTTCACAACCCTTTAGGGGATGTACCAGGGTTTTTAGCCTTAGTAGTACAGTTTGAGAAACATATGCCAAACTAAATCAGTGATAACAAATTTCCAAAGCTCCAAGGGATAAAATGGCTCTCAGTAGGAGGATGGTCCACTTAAGGCAGGTAAGCCGAAGTTCCACTTAGGGTCAAGTTTTCTCCTGGGTTCTTTTCAGAGAAAAGCAATATAGGAAGAGGTATAGCCTGAATCTCTCTCTCTTGGTTGGTCTTTGGTCTTAGAGATTCAAAGAATGAATCCACCAACCACTGCAAGTAAGCGACAGAATAAATTTTATTGATAGATAAGAAGGAAGATAAGAACTCTGGCAGAGAAGAGAGGTGACCCAAGTGGGAGTCCATGTGGACCTTCTGTATAGGGGTTTATAAACTGCTTTTCACATCCTGCAGGCAGGGGGAGGTTTGGAGAGAGGGAACGATGTGGGGAATATGTCACAATCAGCCAAGGGCCTGTGGACAGAGGTTAATTTTGAAACTGCCCCTGGGTAGGAGTGCTGCCTGAATTCAGAATGTGTTCTCTGCTCCAGGAGAGGCAACTTTTGTTTTGGAGTGCTAAGTTTATGAGCCAGTTTTAGGTATAGGGAAAGTGGTCTTGTTCGAGCTGGCTTGTAGGCCTGCTTAGGCCCAGGAAATAGGATCCCCGTCCACTGCTGAGTAGGGAAAGACCTGTGTCAGAAAAAGGGCTCAGCATTCAAAGTCTCTCAGTTTTCCCTCAAACTTTTGCTGCACTAAAATTGGAACAACCCCCAGTTCATACTCTTTTGACTGTATAGATGTATTTATTTACCCATCTGTAAAGTAAGATAATTTTCTGAGGTATTTGTCCCAATTATTAATCTCTAAAATATATTATTCATTAAGAGTTATCTTTCATCTTGGAAAACAATGCATAAGCAAATGAAAAATGGAACACAGGTGGCTTACTTTAATTTCCACAGGGAACATGTGGGGAAATAACGATGAGACTTGTAGAGTTTCTATTTGGATGTCCCATGGAAGGAAAATAATTTATAATCCAAACTGCTTTCCTGGAATGAAACATGTATTGTGCTCCATGGCAAAAGCGAGGCCATTTTTTTCCTTCAGGTGTCCATTTGGAAATTGAGAGGAAGGCACTCTAGCTCAAGCAAGAGTGATATGACACTACTGTTTCCTTTCAACAAACAGATAAAACACATGCTAAAGATGTAGTGAAATAAGGATGACTCTGGATGGGGCAAATGGAAGTTCTTTTTCAGTATGTAAGAGTTGATGCTCCTTATACCCATGTGTGTCCTACAAATGACTATTGTACATATTTGCATTTCAATTTTGTAGGACAAAGTACAAATTTCAGGGCAATTCTATGAACCACAGATTTCCTAAAAGTTTTGCATTCCCAGATTTTGTTTACCATGACATTAATAGTAGATGCATATTTTTTGTTATTTAAGTAGCAGAAATTAGAATTAATATACCCTTTACACAAAGCACAGTGGGAATGGCTATCTGTATTTTAAGTTTAGCGACTGGAAGAACTTCAGATTGAAGCAAAGATGAAATCCTGTAACAGGACACTGAGGAAAGAGCAGCACTGAAGAGTTTGTAGTTGCAGGATAGTCAGAGTCGGGGATGCTTGTCTGTCCCACCTCACGGAGGTGAATCTGCCATCACTGTCTTCTTTATCCGTATAGACCCTAATTCTGTATTTGTTTCCATTTTGTCTAAATGGACCATTTGGTGTTAAAAAGTGCTCACCAGCTATTGCTGGCTGCCTTAATGTATTTCTGTATACAAATCTTTCTATTTTTGAACGTGTAGGCAATATTAGAAGCAAATTTAAATTAGGGTTGTCATCTCTTCAAATTAATTATTTAACATGTGGAAATTAATTCATGTGGAAGAGTTGTTTTCAAAGCTCAAGAAAGATGGGGAACATTTACTTTCCTGTGTTCTTTCTCAAGTTGAATGTTGATTGCTAAAAATTATTCTTTTGTGGTAAGTTTGCCATATGTCTCACAAATGCACGTGCAGACTGATTACCTACACCCGATGGTCTCGCATCTTTTCCCTTTCATTTCCAGCTCAGACTTTTTGAAGTTCAGCACATTGTTGGTGATTTGCTGATACGTACAGTATTGCCTTTCGCTTCATTTGCCGTATTTACTCCCTTGCTGCTCACCATCCTACAATCGCTGCGTGGAGACTTTTGTATCAGTGAATTTGAATTGAGCCGTTTCCAAAACACGGAAGAAAAGGGCAGCAATTATGCATGTAAATACAGCATGCAATTCTCTTTCTGATGTACCAGGATAGTGGTGATAATATCAAAACAATGATCTGTTTAAACTGGTTTTTGAATTTTCTGTTGATACTGCTTTATAGAGAAAAAGGAGAAAGAAAAAAACCCCCAAATTTGTTTGTACCTTACTTGTCACTGATAATCTCTGTTTCTGTCTTTCTTCTCTCCCTGAGGGACTGACATCAGAGTTCAGCGCAGGTTTCTGTGTGTACATGTATATTTCATGTCCACATTTTAATTAAAAGTGATTTAATTATGTATTATGATCTGCATATGTATAAATTTTAAAATTTGTGTATAAATATACATGAACCACACATGGAGTGTAATAACAGTTGTTGGTAGTTTAAAAGTCTTTAATTTGCTAAAATATTTCAAAAAATCATTATTATCTCTAAATGCCAAAAGCAGGCTTAATCATTTGCAATTAAAATAACACATCAATCTTTTAAAATACTTTTATATTAGATCTTTGTTTTAACCCTCATTTATGTTAATTTTTAATGGAACTATTCATATGTAAAGATTTTTCGCATATTATATATACGTTTTAGAGATACATGACTAATTTATGTAGCTAATTTAGCTCATGTCTTTTTGTAAACCGCAGAGAGGCAAGAAAAATAAAGTATCACATTTGACCTAGCTGGAAAAATCTAACTCATCTCTGAGGATATGGAAGGACTCAACCTCCCTAAAGCTCTTGGTATCAGAACGGAATCATGAATCTGTCAACCAAGAAATAGAATTAGGTGATTGGCTATTGGATGTTTGCCTCAATGAACAGCTTTCTTTTTTTCCCACTGGAATAATTCTGCTCCCTGTCCTTGCTAGTGTCCTGACTCTGTGGCAGTCTCTGTAAAGTCCAGCAGAATGCAGCTCCCTGGTTATGCATTCTCTCGGTTTCATTTACTCAGTTTTAGATTTTGTTTGCAAATCTAATTACACTGTAACCATCTGCTTGTGTCTATGGCAGCAGAGGAGACAAGTATCAGAATATTCCTTCATTGAAAATGTGTGCATGATCCCCCTCTCAGATTCAACTCGTGGCTCTTACTTACATGAACTTGTATGATCCTTGAGCTCTCTGTCAGACCCTCTCTGTTCTGTTGTTTGGCTTCCACTTCCTCTAGATGTAAATCCTGCTTGTCCATTAGTTATGTTTAAGAAAAAGAAATGATGAAAACTTACTACATTTTAACATGCAAAATACTACAAATAAGCTAACATATAACTGGCGAAATTTTTGTGAAAAGCATATTTTATGTTTACTTGTGTAGAGAAACTTTCAAATAAATTAGTCTCAGATTTTAAAAACTTTATAAAGCAGAAACTCAAAGTAGCATTTGTAATTTGTAACTGATTTAAAAGAGTATTTATTGTGTACATTATTGAAACTATATAGAAATAGTAGACTATAAAAAACAAAAAAGATTGGAAAAAACATGGAAAGTGAATCATTTTATTTCATCTTCCTTCCAATTCTTGAATCACCTGACAAGTGAAGAGAAAGAACGATACAACATACTTTTTAAAAGTGGCTTCTTATTTTTAAAGAGGAGAGGGTATAAATGTTCCTACATGTACGGAAAGTTGAAAATATGTTAATTGGGCAAGTCTTAACACATTCAGTGCCTTGGAGGTAAAATAGCACTGTTATTTATATCTGAAGAGACCCCATTTTATCAGGTTTACCTAATGGGCAGAAGCTGAGTGACAGCCAGTCAAATCGGACATGACACCAGCTTGCCAACCATATGGGATGTGAGAGGGGACGTCGTCACTCAACTCTAAACACTGGTGAGGTTGTGTTAGAGTTTTTCTTTTTTATATATATTTAAGATGTCTTCCTGTTTTAACTTTCATATCATGAAAGAAATAAAATACAAAATTAGTTTTTAAAATGTACATCAGGCCAGTGTGGAAAGGCTAACAGAATTGGGGATGTTTAGTTTAAAGAAGAGAAAAACTCTGACCATGGCCTATAGAACTTCCAAGGAAAATTGCAACGAGGAACAGACCTAAGGACTGGCAAAATGGACTTAATAGAAAAAGAAAACTAGGTACAAGGGTTTCTAATTGTGCTAAATTGTAAACAATGTGTCATCATACTTCTTTCAAACATTTATTTTTTTTGGTAAAAGAAATCCAGTGATGCAAATGATTAGATTTGTTCTTTTCCAACAATGCTCATGGTATTTTTCCTTAAATATACAGAGAGACAATTTCTTTTTCCCTAAATGCTACTACCTTCCAACATCTAACCTGTTTTAAAGGATTGGCAACTAACGTAATTTTATCCACTAACACACTTTATCTGTGTTTCTGTTGACACGGAGATAAATGAATGAGGATTTGAAAATGTAAGAGGGTATCTGACCGTACTCCTTTTCAGGGATGAGGACAATGTACGTGCGTACAAACATATACATACTTATTAGATCATGTGTGTGTGTGTGATTCTTAATGAACACGAACAGGACAGACCTGAAGTAAAAGGCTCTGGCTCTCTTGCACGTATCCTCACCATCATTCTTTTGGCTGGCTATTTCTGGCTTCCTGATTGGTTTTTAATGCTCAGTTTGTCCATTGCTCAGGGAGAATTGTTGGTGTGTGCCATGAAATCTAAATAGGAAAACTGGCTGATTACAGCCAAGTTGCATTAAATATATTCAAATATGTCGCCCTTACTGTTCTTTTCTATGTCTATTAAAAATTTCTTTGATTTTGTATGATTTCTGAAGTTTAAAAATTGTCACATCAGTGACAATAACTTCCTGCATTAAATGCTTTCATAAACATTTTGGCCATTAAAATACTTAAATCCACATGATAACTATATGTACATATATATGTATATATTTGCTTGTATGCATTTGTCTATAATGCTACCCTTGATATAATACTTTGATATAATGCTATAATATCCTAATTCACATAAAATTACATTCATAAGAACCTCAAGGATCAAGGATAACATTGCAAAAATTGCTATAATGGAAAATATTTTTAAAAAGAATTTATCTTAAGTTCCTCCAAATAAGAGCAATACATGTCTTATTAAGCTATAAATGTAAGAAGTCAGAAACACGTTGTATTTACTCAAAACAGTAGTTGGTGCACTTCTAATCAGTACCTTTGCCCTTTCTCCCCACCTTCTCCATCACGCATGCTTAAACAAATTAATTCAAAGTAGAAAAAGTGATACAGGGTTCACAAGAGAATGTTCAGCTATAAATTATCAGACTTAATGATTCTCTCTTGGGAACACTAATGGCTAGTCAAGAAAAACTGAAGCAGGAAAATGTTTTCATCTCATTCCCTTGTCCTGTTCTCAGTTTCTTTTTCCCTTTATTTTTAGTTGACACATAAAACTTGTGCATATTTATGGGACACAAAGCCATATTGTGATACATGTACACAATATGTACTGACAAAATCAGAGTATAGAACATTTTCTTCACCTCAAATACCTGTCATTTTCTTTGTTGGGAACATTCAAAATCCTTTCTTGTAGCCTTTTGAAAATATACAATAAGTTATCATTAACTGTATCCACCCTGTAGTGCTATGGAGCACTAAGACTTATTTTTTCTGTCTAGGTATAATTTGTATCCGTTAAGCACTATCCTCTCCTCCCAAGCTCTTTTTTAAAAATCATCACCACCAGTCATAATGCAATAATAATATCTTTATTTCAGGCTATCTTTAAGAATTTATTGTATTAGAATTTTCCAGCGAGTTTCAGCAAAATAGAAATCTGAGAAAGCATTTAGTACTACCTGCCGAACTGGTCCGTAAGCTTAACTTCGGAAGATAAATATAGTAACATGTTAGGATTATGAAAAGGAGAAATTGAAATCATGTGTGAATCTACGATGATCTGCATGATTTGTCCCAGAATTGTGTCTATAAATTCTACTGGGACTCGTCTTTGAAAATTGCAATATCTTACCTTGTTTAAAAAATTATTTTTAAAAGGAATGCAATCTGTGGGCATATGCCAATATATATATATGACTAATTTTTACATCTAACTTGTATTTAATCTATAGAAAACTTGCTAGGAGCCTCTAAAATCAAGAAATGTTTATTAAGTTATAATATTACTCACATATATTTTAAAACCTGATAGTAAGTTTGTAGCTATTATTATTTGGGGGGAAATGCCAAAATTTATGGGAAAGCATAGCTGGTTAAAAGGCTGGTTCAACAATTAGTCCAAGAATTTAGATTGTAGGTGGAATGTTATTTTATGAGTCAAAATTGTTTGATTATAAGATAAAATAATAGAACTTAAAATGTCCACTGTTTTCCTCTTTATAATGTATTTACTAGATTCTAGATTTTTGATGAGTTAAGCATCTAGGATGTAGCTTTGTTTTGAGAATAGAAGATAACAACTAGCTCATCTATCCATATAGTAGTGAAAAAGTCAACATTAGATTATAATTCATTTCTTAAAACCAGCAGTTTAAGAGTCATCACTTTCTAAATTCCCACTAAATTATTAGGAAATTACACAGCAGGTATTGTTTGTGTTTGAAATATTTTATTTGGGATGTAGCAGCTATGCTGTCAGATCACCCCCTAGAAATTGTTGCTATCTTTTAGCTGTTTATGAAAGTCATAATAATGCCAGCATCGTGTTCAACAAATAATCAATTGTATGCAAAAACTTTTGTTGTCATTTTGAATCTGTTAAAACCTTTGTGTGCAGGCTATTTCAAATACGTTCCTATTACTAGTTAATTGCATTTTTCTTTGGTTAATTGTAAAGTTAAGGAAAAAAAAACATTTTTCAGTTCCTAGAGATGAAACATAGAAATCTTTATTTTGTACTCTGAGCATCTATAACTTCAATTCAATTGCAAGATTTGTGATATATCATTCAAAGCCATGAAGTAAGTTGTTCATCTTGCTAGGTGACTCAGAGATAGTATTTATGTGATTTCAGCTACAGCTATGTATTTAGTGCTGCTCTATATGGGATTTCTAAATCATCTTGGAAAAATGTACCAGTATTAGTACCAGTACAGTGCTAGTTATTTCATTTTGAAAGGTTAAATGCTTTCTGATATAACTTGTACAATTCATATTGGTGTATGTATAAGTTATACCTAAGTTGAAAACTACTAAAAGGCACATGGTAAAAAAATTCATGACAAATATATATTCTCATGTTTAAATAATCAGTGATGGCTAAACAACTTTCTCAGCAAAGGTAAGAGGCAAAAATTAAAAAATATATATATATACTTCAGCCATAATAAAGGATAATGTATTATATAATGCTAATTGAGCAGCATTTATTTATCAATCTTCATTAATCATCCAATAGTATTTTCTCTTGCCCAATGCAGTTTTTTCCTATTTTATTTTTTCTTTTTAGGTTACTTAGATATTGGTAATATTAGGAACCACTATAAAAGCTTTCCCTATTTGTTGAGTTGAAAAGCATTTTCAAGGTCATTAATAATAGTTTTTGTTTGTTTGTTTATTTTAAATTTTTAGAGACAAGATCCTGCTCTATTGCCAGGTTGGAGTTCAGTGGCACAAGCACTCAGCTCACAGCCATCTTGGACTCTGGGTTCCAATGACCCTCCTGTTTCAAACTCCTGAGTATCTTGGACTGACAGGCATGACTACCAGGCCCAGCTTATTTTTCTTACCTTTTAAAGACCAGGTTTCACAGTGCTGCTCAGGCTGGTCTCAAACTCTTTGGCCTGCAGAGTCATTGGGATTTATAGGTGTGAGCCACCATGCCCAAATCAATATTTAGCTAAATCAATATTTAAAACTGAGGGAGAAAGTGATTCCTTTGGCTACAAAGTTTTATGCTATTCGTTTAATTGCCTATTTGGCAATAAAGTATTATTTGAATTTTGAAAAGACTTTGAAGTTCCAATGCATGTTTCCTTTTGGTATGAAGAAAGCAAATTTATAAGAAGTTCCCACAGACGTAGGTTTGTGACTTGATTGCGCCGTGTTCTAGCTGTGTTCTGTTAGGCAAGTCACATCATCTATTTACGCTCAGTTTCACCACTTACAATAAAAGAGCAATAGTATCTGCTTTATAATGTTATTTTATGATGTGATGGTATAAAATACATTAGAAAGCATTTTATCACCACACGATGAAAATAACTGCAAGTTTACCAGTTATGATATGGAATGCTGGGTGCTCAAAGGACTGAAGTGCAATCTCTGCTTTAATGAGTAATAAATATGCATGATTAACTGTTACAGTACATTTATCATATATTATTAAATATAGGCAATTATTTTACATTGCACACAAATTTTATGAATACCTTTTATTATTTACATTTACTATAAACTCAGGTAAGACACATTAACCTTTATCATGCTGTGCGTCCTTCCTCTATAAAATTAAATGGTTGATTATAATCTTGGTGTGGATTTAGGATTAAATATCATTTCTTACTTGCTTTATATTATTATTAATAAATATCTACTAATAGCCAAATTTTGAAATAATCACTAGAAAAATTATAAACACATAGCCCCCACATAACATTCTCACAGGAAAATAGAGATGAGTAGATTACAAAACAAATATATCTAGAACAGATATTGACAAATTATGCTACTCTTGATTTTATCCCAAAGGCCAAGAGGCAAGATATGGACATATTTACGTTGGTGGGTCAGATCTGGCCCACCCCCTATTTTTCTACCTCCTTAGGGATAAGAGTGGTTTTTCCACTTTAAATTGTAAAACTTTTTTTTATATTACCATTTCTGAAGAAATGTTGCTCAGTTTTTTCTCTATGTTTCTAAAGTCTGAAATACTATCTAGCCCTTTATAGATGAAGATTGCTGAGCTCTGATTTCAAAGCATGATCAAAGTGAATGAAGTACTCATAGGTTGCTGCGTAAAGAAAGAGGTTAGATGGGGAAAATCAGAATGGATTTATGGAGGATCATGAATGTGAATGACATATAAGGATTTGCTAGACAGGAGTGTGTGTATGTGTGTATGTGTATGTGTGTGTGTGTGTGTGAGAGAGACAGAGAGAGAGAGAGAGAGATGTTGAGGGGAAAGGCAGAGAGAACATTCAAGTATGAGAAAAGCATGGGCAAGGAAATAAAACTGAATGTAAGAACAGGCCCAGAAAATTGCAGGTACTTTTCAAATACTTTACAGAGCCTTGTGTCATGTCGTGGAAATTTTATTCGGAGGCTACTAGAATTCTCTAATAGATAAAATAATTAAGATTGTGTTTTGATTTAGAAGGGATACCCTGAAGATGCTCAAAGTATTGATTTGAGAAAGGATATATGGAGAGCAGAGATCATTAGGAGACTGTTATGTAGTCTAACCAAGAATTTCGAATGAGGACCTAATGGGAGCTGGAGAGAGAGGGAGACAGAGAGGAGAGAGACAGAAAGGAGTAAAGTGGGAGGCGTGGAGAGAGAGAGAGACGGAAAGAAGACGGAGAAAAAAAAAGTTTTAAAGCAAGCGTGCTTTGGTGTTATACTTTTGTTATACTGTAGGTGGCCTGATATAAAAATTTCAGCAGCTAAGAGGCCATTTAAAGTTAGGGAGAAGAGAGCTTGAAGATAAGACAATGCTGTCAGGAATGTAATCTAACAAGGAAGACAGGATACTAGCTAGGATTGGAATGTCTCCTTAACTATAATATAGGGATGTGATTATTTACTTAATAAAGCTATCAAGATTACTGAATACAGCCATGTGCTGCATAAGGACGTTGTGACATAATAGACTACATATACAAAGGTGAGGGTTTAGGGTGGGGAGCCTGTGGCCTTAAGGAAATCTGTGGACTCCCTGGTCCTTAAATAGGCTTAGTGCATCTAGACTTTACATAACTTAGTCCTTGTATTAAAAGGGGTGCGGCGGAGAACCATGAGGCTTTTAGTGCCCTCCTTTGGTGTTTAAGAAGGAAGGATCTTGACTCAAAATGCCACAGTTTCCCCAGCCCTGTGTGTAGGCTAGGAAGGATGACAAGGCAGGGTGGATTCACCTGTTAAATTGTGATATGGTTGACAGTTAGGTAATACAATCTCTTGGATGGAAATCAGCAATGCCTACAAGGGGCTTTCATAAAATGAGGAGAAAATAGAGGGTCAAGAGACTTGGAAGACTCCAGGAACGTGAGGTACTTGGATATTAGCAACGAAGGGAGTGACAGACCTGGGGGAAATTACTCCAAAAACTGGTAATTGACACCAAAGACATCTTTGAAGTATTAAATGCAATGAGCTTGTGACATATCCGAGGTATGACCCCAAAAGTAAAATCTGACATATTCAGTGAGCTGTGGGGAAAGGAGTACAGAGTGAGCAGAAGCCACAAAGCAAGAGCAGAAGAAAGAGGTGATTTAAACATTTGATGACTGAGCACTTTGGAGAATGATCAAGAATTTCTATAGAAATTACTAGTTTGAAGTATGTAAATATTAATTTGGAAGGAGTCTCCACATTACAAATAGTGGGAAATAGTGCATTCTTTATTCCTTTCTGATTTCAAAAGGCTACAGTAATAATAATTTGAATTAGGGGTCTTTATTTTATGCATTGGAGGAAGAGAGGACTACTCAGAGTACCAGTATTAGAACTTTCATGTACTTAAAACATCACCAACAGAGAGTGCTGAAAATAGAACTTCCACATCCCAGTCCTGTGGATACTGATTCAGGTGCTTTTGAAAGGACCATATCATTGTATTTCTTTTTTAAAGAAAGCATTCTTGACAGCAACTGTGAAGTTTTTCAAGTAGATATATTAAATACAAACTAAGTATTAAAATCTCTACTTTTCTCTTAATACTTTGATCTTTATACCCAGGGTCATGACTATCTTACATTACTTAGTATTTTTGATACTACCAAAGAAAAAGGATTTCAGATCTTAGTGTTTGCTATTCATTTAAGAAGAAAGAATGAAAAAAATTTCTATGCCCCTACATAAATATTTAAGGTGATGCATTTCATTCTATTGAGTTAGAAGAATTTGGGGATTTTTATATTTTATCTATAAGCATATGCAAATTTAGATTATGATTTGAAATAAAGAATTATGATTTAAAATAAAGGCATTAATTTCCAAGTCCTCTTTTCTCCCCAAACGAGGATTTTAAAGCTAATTATATATTAAATGTGGGATATAATATTAAAACAACTAGCCACCCTTTGAAGTCCAAATTTAGCTAAGGCATGAAGAATACATCAAATGTCCTGCAAAAATTGTTTTTCAAGATAATTCTATATAGTTATTATAATTTCATATGTATGCATATTTTTTCTTTTTTTAATATAAAAATAGGATTATATATGTGTATATGTGTGTACACTCATTCCTTCTTCAAATAGGCTGCTAGAATTACCTTTTTTTCTCCTGTGGTTGGAGAATGAACTAAGTTAGGAAAACCATTATGGATTGCTTCATTAGAGGATTCTTGAAATTGCTTACTTGTGACTGCCTGCCTGGAGAGCAATCACTTGCTCCTTTGCCGGAGCTCTGGAGAAGTAGGGGTTATTGAACCCTCTGTCAGTCAAGGAGCTGGCAAATAAAGATTGGTTGTGCCGAGAGAAATCACAAAACTCCATTGTCAAGATGAATTCTGATTTACATATTACCCCATAGACCTCAAATATGGAATTGTTTTGTCCAATTATAGGTTATATAGAAATATGGCTAGACTGACAATCAGTTTTTTCTTTGAATAGTGCTTCGGGGTTACAAGTTTAACTATTTCTCTGTGAACTGAATGATTTTGAGGAATCAAAAAGGGAACTTCTACAGGAAATGATGCTTAGAATCACACTAGTGCCCATATATCACAGCACTCAGAGATTATAAATTGAAGAGTATCTAATTTATTCTCCCACTGATGTCAAGGGCATTCTTTTAGATCCCTAGGGTCAAGTTTACATCTCTTAGCCATCTTTCCATTTTCATTGGCTATCGTAGTTTCTGAAACTTGCAAGCAATCAGTAAAAGTTTATTTACAAATAATGGTATGTATCAGTTTATTTATTAATTAACCCAAATTTATTATTTGCTAAATTTTAGTTGAATCACATTTAAGATCTTCTAAAATTTAAGCACATTTTCTCTTTTTCAGCAGAAAGACATAACTTCTACTAATGATTCCTTCATGAATAAGCTTATATTCATAAAGCTTTTTGCTAATTCTGTTGTTTTTTATTAATTAAAATCAGTGTGTTGCTTTGTTTTTATGATGAATATATGTCAATATCTTAATTTTATACTTTGCTAGACTGCTCTTAACCTCACTTAATATTTTTGCTATTTTTTTTCCTTTTAGTTTCAGAGCTACCAACTAAATATATAGCACTGAAACTAATTAACTATATGAAAGTTAAGATTCTTTTTCAAAAATTCAGTATAACAGTACATTTATTCATTTACTCATCCATTCAACAAATATTTATTAAGAGCCTATTATGATTTAGCAACTGTTATACACATTGGGAATACTGTTATGAAAAAGAAAATTATTGCTATATTCATAATATTACCTACACTTCAGAGTCTACATTCCCTTAAGGATTATTCACTGTCTAAATGATATATTATCATTCTTTGCTTTTGTACACTCTTTGCTTTTTTAGTCTGATTGTTTAAAAATAAAACTTTATTCTATATTGCTGATAATATTTAAATTTAAGGGTCACTTTAAAGCGTAATTTTATTTATGTTCTTATTTATTTAATAAATATTTTTTGAGATGGGGTCTTGCTCTGCCACCAAGTTTAGAGTGTAGTAGCTTTATCATAGCTTAGCGCAACCTTAACTCCTGGGATCAAGCAATTCTCCTTTCTTGGCCTTCAGAGCATCTGGGACTGCAGGCATGCACCACCTCACCTGGTTAATTTTTCCATTTTTTGTAGAGATCAGGTCTCATGATGTTGCTGAGGCTGGTCTCAAACTCCTGGCCTCAAATGATCCTCCTGCCTGGGTTTCCCAAAGTGCTAGGATTGTACCACGCCTGGCCTTCGAATTCTAATTTTAATAATTTCCTCTGACATCCTAGCCACTCTACTTAGTGTTATTTAAAGAAAAAATAAATAAAACTGCTGAGCCAGTATTCCTCAGGGCCTAAGTTATTTGCTCATTTAAAAGGTACATAGGAACTTACTGTGTGGATGTGTCTCCTTATCTGTTGGTATTTTCTACCCACTTAGCTGTAGAGATGATGAACCATCATATACTATGTAAGATATTCTAGTGTATAATGATTGCTGCTAACTATTAATAAACTATATTTGGAAATCCATTTACATGTCCTCATTCTATGATTTTATTTTTCATGCCCTATTCTCCGTTATTCAAAATCAATGTCGACAGTGTCTCATAGTTACTGTTCATTGCATTTCTTCAGTATCCAGTACATTGCATTTCTTCAGTATCCAGTTCATTGCATTTCTTCAGTATCCAGTATATTGCATTTCTTCAGTATCCAGTACATTGCATTTCTTCAGTATCCAATTCATTCCATTTCTTCAGTATCCAGTACATTGCATTTCTTCAGTTTCTTCAGTATCCAGTACATATACCATGTATGCCTTTCATTTTTAAGGTTTCATAACATGTTTTTGTGGCAGAAAAGAGCTGAAAATTTTGGATTATCAATCAGGGACACTCAGAATTTAGTAGCAACATTGGGATCTTGAACAAGTTTTAATTTTTTTGAATCTCAGTGTTGTTATCTCGACTCTCCTCTTTCCCTCACAGGGCAGAGCAGGGGAGGCAGTTGGGTAAATCACTACGCCATGTGATTGGTATACCATAGTGTTCAATAAATGACAGAGGAGGGCTCTCAAGTTCTTATATTTTAAATGATTTAATATTTTGACACTTTGTGGGCCAGTGCCTTCTTTCAATCCTGGATCGAAAGGGATGAGGCAGTTTATTTTGATTGAAGATAATGAAAAGACCATGTGCAATTGAATTAGGAAAAGATCGAACGCTTTTGTAGTTTGTGATGGGGCTGGTCCAGGAAAAATTAAGCACCACAACTTTTATTTGCCAGATTGGAGTCTGGATTCTGAAGCTGGATTAAATGGGGACAACTTTGCAATACAGAGATCAATTTTTATAAGTCTAAAAGACAGAAAGGAAATGAGAGAACGGTCTATTAAACCAATGGGCTTTATGATTTGCTGTAGCACCTGATTAAGAATTTTGAATTTTTTTTTAATGCTGAGGAAAGTAAAAAAATTTTAAACACATGGTACTTATTCTTTAAATTTGTCTTCCAGTTGGGTTTTGGGAGACTAGGGAAGACTTTTGTTTTATTTTTATTGTGAATACATTTCTAGTAAAATTATATGTAACTTACATATAAAGTGGATATATATAGTTTTTTTATTTATTATATATTAAATATATTATAACATTATATATCATATTTATTCAAACAATGTGAACTATGTTATATATGCTTGTATATATTAAATATATATGACATAACAACTATCACCCTTCTCTCAAACCAGTGTTGCAAGCAGTAAACTCTGATAGCCATGATAGGTATCACATAATAACCCTTTTACTAAAACAAACAAACAAAAATAATTATTCAACTTAATCTCACTAAAAATTATATTATAGCAATTTTTTTCTCAAAAAAAGTTTCTTTGAAAGGTACCTTTTTAGACCAAATTGATGTTTATAGTGAAATAAATGTGAAGAAATTTGAAATTAAAGAAAACATTTTAGAAATTTTAAAATAAATGTCATGTTTTAGAGCAGTTAGGGTTGTAGCAAAATTGACTGGGAGGCTCAGAAATTTCCCATTCCCATATGCCTCCTACCCTCACACAGGCAGAAGCTCCCTGTTTAAAACGCAGTTCTCTGATACATGCCCGTACATGACCTCCCGAAGTCCTTCCAAGAACACTTAATAATACCTACAATTTCCTTGTTTGCTTTGTATACTCCCATAATTTTAGAAAGTAAGCATCATGAATATTGTACTTTTTGTCAGTCTAAATCCTGCTATCTGGCCACATCTAAAACAGTTCCTTTAACTATTTTATTTGTTAAATTAGTTAATGGAGGGCATTGGGGGACAGAATATAAATACCTGTCTCTATCCAGTGGAGGGTTGCAGTATAACGTGGAAGACACTCTCATCCAATTCCTAAGTGAGTGGGAGTGGACTTTTACAACAATGTCTGGGGCACAATAAGGCTATGTAAGTATGTGTCATCAGTATTGCTCTCCTCAAACTGTCATCCATATCATCATGATTATTGTCATATGAAATGAGTACTTATACTCCATATGTAGTCCTGGCAATAACTCTGAGAAAGAGGAGTTTTTGATATATTCACTTTGCCAATGGATAAACTAAAATTTAGGGAATTTCAATAACTTACATAAAAAAACAGAACTAATATGCTGCAAAGATACAATGCAAATTTTAACTGCCTGGGTCTAGTGCTTGCATTTTTTGCATTAAATGAAGCTGACTCCTTATGAAGGGTGGATTAAAAAGTTTTTCATTTATTACTAAAGTACTATATGCAGTACATAATCATGAATTTATAGTTATAGCTAATCATGAATGCTGTTACATTAAATGTGAAATCAACTCCAGCAAAGTTCTTACAACTACTTTGCCAAATGAGATATTAATATATTATCTGCAATGAAATAACTAGAAAAATCATATTTTTGTATAAAATATAATTCATAATATTTAAATCTTAAAAAGAATTTTATTTAATTAATATTTGCTAAGAAGCAATAAGATGTATGATTTCTTGCCTTGAGGAACTTTCATAATTTATCTATTCATATCTGGTTAGCAAGCCTTTATTCAATGCCTACAATGCATTTTACATTTTGGAAATAAGAAGAAAACATGAAAGAAATTCCCTATGCCAAGTAATTTATACTGGGAGGGGCAGAAACAATAAGATGATTATTCTGCGATTTGATTAGGGCTATCACCGAAAATACACGACCACAGAGCAAGTGAGATAATATATTATTAGAAAAGGTAACTGTAATTTGAGAATTTTGTAAAAGATAACTAGAAGAAAAGGAAGAAATCTATTTTTGAAACAATATAACACTGTATGGTTGCATGAAGTTTATTACAAAATGTTTGTACTCAGGTAGATTGTATTGCAAATATATGCATCCTCAAAAGTACAGACTAAATGCTAAACTTCTACATGTATTTTACAAATATTTACCTGAAATTAATAATTGCGAGATCTATGCACACTAGGTAGTCATCACCTCCTGAGAAGTAAAAATATCTTACATTTTACTCTGTGATATAACTATTTGATACTTATTTTCTCTGGTAGACTGTAAGTTCATTGAAAATGGATACCAGCTGGCTTGGCGCCTGTAGCACAGTGGTTACAGTACCAGCCACATTCACTGAAGCTGACAGGTTCGAACCCAGCTCACAGCAGCTAACCAGCAATGACAACTGCAACAAAAAATAGCTGGGCGTGTGGTGGGCACCTGTAGTCCCAGCAACTTCAGGAGCCTGAGGCAAGATAATCGTGTGACCCCAAGAGTTTGAGGTTGCTGTGAGCTGTGATGGCTCAACACTCTATCCAGGGTGACATAGTGACACTCTGTCTTAAAAAAAAAAAAATGGATATCAGCTTTTTTCCTTTATTTTTAAATCTTCACTGTGCATGTTGGGCATTCAATGAGGAAATGAATGGTGAACTGTGGCACTCCGTGACACAAAATAAAGCTGAAATCAGAATGCGGGACATGAATTTAATAAAAATTCACAGAAAAGTTACCTATTCAGCAAGGTCTATACAAAGATGTAAAAGTGACCCACGTGTCTACTTTTAAAATACTATTGATGTTGCAGCAAGACCATGTCAGTCACGTCTTTCTGAATAAGTTTCTCTGATTTCAGAAAAATGTTTCTTATGGCATCATTTAACCACTGACTCTGGCAGAAAGCCAAACATTTGCTCTACTTTTCAGCCTTTCTTATTAAAAGAATTCAAAGAATTCTTATTCAAAGAATTAGCATTTGAAGATAAGAATAAAAAGATTATTAGAATTTTTAGGAAAGAACTTAAGTGTCTCCCCACTACTATGTTTATATATCACTCTAAGAGCTAAATATTTAAGCAAGTTAAGCTTAATATGTTTTCTATTTCATGGTTATAAGACACACAGTAATAAAACTTGAAACTGTGGCTTGGGATGAATTGTTTTTTTAAATTGCTATATTGGCCCCTGAGGAGTAGCCCAGTGATTCAAGTGAAAAGTGTCAAACCCCGAGAACAAGTGCCACATAACACAAATATACATCATCCTGGAAATTATTGGAGTGACTGCAGGGGAAGAAATGCAATGTGACATGTGTGATAACATTTTACAGAGTCAGTAGTTGTTGTTTATGTTTTAGATATGATAGTTAGAGGTAGTCCTAAGGAAATGCTAAAATCTGTGATATATTACTTGCTGTTAAATATCTATTAATATTTCCATTCTGCTAAACTTAATATTTAATTTGCTTTTAATGTAGCTTCAAAATAGGGTTGCACTGTTCAGAAGCACAAACTTTTGTCCCGGATGCATGCAGGCAATGGATTCTGTAGTCTACATGAAGAATGATAATGCAATGGTTACCCTTCACTTCATTCATCTTGTTTATTCGAGTTTGCATTCCATCTACACCACAAGTTGTGGCTACAAAAAAAAAAAATAAATAAAATAAATTGCATAAGCATTTACATTTGCAAACATGCTCACAGAATTTTTATTACCTACATCCCCCTGTGCTGTGACTAAGCAAATTATATTCTGCAGGACATCACAGGCTGTTAGGCTGCACCAGAAACATTTCTGATTCAGGGGTCTCAGGGCTTTTCAATATTTATTTGTGCTTAAAGATATGGGATGAATCGTATCTTCTTTCACCTCTATGAAATTCTGGTTAAGGCTAAAATCTAATAACTAGTTATGCATTCATTGGCTCATGTCTTTAATAGTGCAGTGATTCTCATTTGTCTTGAGCTAAAACAAAGTTAAAAAAATTATCAGCTATCTTGAGCTTTTCTATGTGGCAGGCATAAGAAAGAAAAGACAAAACAACCAAAAAGACCACAAAGTGATAGTTCAGTTCTCTATAAAGCTAGCAAATGTATCTAACTCCATTTTTACATAAAGTTAGTATTTTTATAACTCTTTACAAAGATACGTAACTTCTGTCATACTATTTATGTTGTATATATGTTTTCATGATTATAAACAAATAACTTAAAAATATTTTAATTCAGTAAAACATGAGACTGTGGCATGAATCTTTAAAGTAGAGATAGTGTATATATGGGTTTTGTGTGTGAATGTGTGTGTGTGCTTGTGTGTACATGTACAGTGCCACATAGTCATCCCTAACTTTAGAGGCATTATGACCTTGTCAATGTTTCTTAGTTACTAATGTCATACGCATCAGTTGTCTCATTTACAAAGTAAGAAGGCTGGAGTAACTAAGTTTCAAAAATTCTCTAAGTTTTTTGGGTCCATGCCTGTACGGCCACATACACTGAGGCTGGTGGATTAGAACCCAGCCTGGGCCTGCTGAACAACAATGACAACTGCAACAAAAAATAGCCAGGTATTGTGGCTTGTGCCTGTAGTCCCAGCTACTTGGGAGACTGAGGCAAGAGAATCGCTTAAGCCAAAAAGTTTGAGGTTGCTGTGAGCTATGACACCACAGTACTCTACCAAGGGTGACAAAGTAAGACTCTGTCTGAAAAAAACAAAAAACAAAACCAACTTTTAAAAAATAATTTCCATAATCACATTATTCCATTATTGTATATACTTATGAACATTAGTGTATGAAAAAATAGTCTTCAGTCTTCAGCATTTTATTTTAGAACTTTTCATCAGATCCACAAAGTGCTGTTATACTACTTTGTTTCAAACTGTACAAAAACAACTCAAGCAAACCATTTGCACCCCATAATATTCTGAACTAAAAATAAATAAATAAACTAAAAATAAACTAAAAAGAATATTTGGTTAGGTTATACACTGTCTACCAATCTATATAGAAATGGTAGCTTATTTTATGGAGCCACTGTCTAAATTTTTTTCTGGTTTTATAGAAAATTTTTATGCTTTTTCGTTCATAGATGGTTAGGTTTGTACACAGACTGAACAAAATGGCATTTTGCCAAAAATAAATGTAGCATCGCTTAAACATTGTGTATTAACACCCATTCTTTGTAATTGGTTTATTGGTGCATTTTGTACTACCTGTTGTTAGGGTTTTTAATCTGTCAGTAAACTAAATGTCCTTTAATTCCCCCTCTCCCCCAAAAAAAGAAGAAACAGAAAATGGCTTTTTATTTAAATCATTACATCCATTTATGGAAGATAAAATTGGTTCATAAGGGGCCAGGTTATCTTTTTTTTTTTTTTTTTTTAATATATGCTACCTCTTATTAATGAAATAGTTCCTGGATGTTTAGAAAGTATTCCTTTTATCAGTCAAAGTTTACTTACATGAATTACCAAAGTTTAAAGAGGCTTTACTGATATACATTTTGGGGAAAAATTAATTTAAATGATATCTCTTTGAGTGTTAAATAGTTTTAAGTGACAGAATAGAGACATACCCCTAAAACTTGATTATTAAAGATCTTTTTCAGATACATTATCTTCCTTGAAATATGAAATATATTTTCTTTTCTGATTTTTACTTCCAATTTCACATATAAAGAGTACATGTTGTCTGGATGAAGATTTCCTTATAGATAGGCTAGCTTTTCCCAGTGAGATAGTTTCTGGAGGTTTAGAAAATTTTCCTTTTTATTAAGTCAGAGTACACTTGCATGAATTACCAACATTTGGAGAGACTTTGTTGGTATCTGTACAATAGCTTATTCCTAATATTGCAGTTGACTTAAACATTACAGTTATGTTACATTAAATATAAATGTTGACCTAAATATTACATTTATATTACAGTAAATAAGGGAAATAGACTATTGGTTCTTAAAATTATTGTATTTAACGAGAATATTATAGGGTTGAGGAAATTTTAGATAGCAAGTAGTCTAGCGTTCTCACTTCTTAGGAAACATAAAAAGGAGAGAAAGTAGATAAAAGTAGGTGCCCATGGCTTCTCTATGATGTGATGGAGTTGGTATTAGACTTTTTTTTTTGTTGCAGTCCAACAACTTACTAGCACACCAGGCTGCCTCACTTTCAATGAAAATGGGTTCCGCTGGATTAATTTTCAAATGAATATTTGCCTTATGGATGGAGGTAAAGGGCTTGTAATGCCAGAACAAGGTTAGGAACTAGGTAAACATTACAAGACTACAAAGTTGTTCCTATCAAAATAAATGATCTGCTTTCCTGATTGCTGTGGGAAGACGAAAAAGTTTAACCTTTCTGTTCCAGCAAAACCAAAACATCAAATTAGTGAAGAAAAACTTATCAACCAAAATGAAATAATTTACTAGAAGTGGAAAGAATATGAACTTCAATTTAAACTGATCTGGATTAGAATTCAACCTATGCTGCTTTATCTTACTATGCAACCTAATTCTTAACTGAAATAGTTTGGAAGACTCAACAAGGTCCCATTATGAGCTGCTAGATTCATTTAATAAGAGTTTGAGTTTTTTTTAAATAACAGCCTCTTTTACAACATATTTTCTCTGGCCATAAATTCTGACACAGAAAACAGGTAGGTAATGAAAAAAAACATATTGAAGCCTAGGATTCTAACTTTTTGTCATTGTTGTTGCAGTTTTTGGCTAGGGCTGGGTTTGAACCTGCCACCTCCAAGCATATGGGGCTGGCACCCTACTTCTTGAGCCACAGGTGCCACCCAGGATTCTAACTTCTTAAAAGTATCATGTATACATTTTTTTTACACATCTAGAAAAAATAGATGGTGGCCTCTTCATTTATATTTAAAATGTATGTTAAATATAAATGTAATTTAAATGCATTTAATATAATTAAATTTAATATAAATTATATAAATTTATAATTCGACATTATTTATTTATAATTATATATAATTATTTACAAGTATATAACTTTAATATTATAATTTATAATCATACATTTATTATATATTTATAAGTATATATAATTATATAAGTATATAAATTTTATAGGTACTAAGTAAAAGATTAATATAAATTTTATAAATTTTGTACTTACATTTTAAATGTAAAAAATAAATGAAATACATTTTAAATATATTTATATTCAAAATGAGGTATTCCACACAAAATGAACCCCTTAAAGATGGCATAATTGAGAAATTACGCAGTCTCAGAGAGACTGGCAATAAAACCGTATTTTAACAAGGTTTTCAAATCGGCAGCATGTAGGAGAGTACAGTTGACAGAAGTTAAATTATATAATGCTCAAATTACTTTCAATATTAATAATACTCATTTCAGGGAAAGGAAAAGATTTTCTTGAGTTTTTATAACTATCTGTGGTTTGCCTTTTTGTAATTACTTCAGAGAAAAATCCTTGTTGCTCCTAACCAGAAGTAATAATACTGCCTCTGAGTACCCACAGGAGTTTCGTTTCACAACTTTTAGGGAACACTTCACTTTCTCCTTTAAAATAGAGGGATTGCACACAGATCGTGTACTCCCTCCCGCTCCATAAACTCATTATCTTATTCCTCTTTGAAAAGCTTAGATTTTTCACACCATACCTTCTTAGCAATTTATTTGTTAGGAAGTAAAGAATCTCCAGTTTGGTGTTTTCTATTCTAGGCACAAAGCTGATTATCTTTCAAATGGCATTTTATTTAATTTATTACATAACAATGTTATTCTAAAAATTTTCAAATCTGTTCTGTAGTTAGGAACACATTAGCAGCGGTCAATATTTTAGCTATTAATGTGAAGTGTCACTTCTCCAGGGATCCATCCTGTGAAATGGTTGATATGGGAGCATTTATTTAAAAGAGTTTTAAAGCACTTATGTGCAGTCCAAAGCACTCAATTTCCAAGCTAAATGCTTCGCTAGTTCACACTCTGGCAAGTCTCTATGACTTTACCTTTAAATTAGTGAGCAAAGCGTCCTCACTTTCCAACTTCAAATCATTTACATTCTTTGTGACTTTCTCATGTACTTCTGTTGCTCAAATAATGTATTGCCTTCCCTAGTATGTGACAATTTCAAAATGCTCCTACAGTATTGTTTTGTTTGGTTTTTAGAACAGGACTGTGTGGTAGGAAAATTCCTTTTTTTTTTTTTTTTTTGCAGTTTTTGGCCGGGGCTGGGTTTGAACCTACCACCCCTGGCATATGGGGCCAGCACCCTACTCCTTTAGCCACAGGCGCCACCTACATACCAGAATTTCTTAAAGCGAATTGTACAGATTAAAAATCCAACATTTGAATCATTTCCAATTCTTTACCTAAGTTTTCATATCCTGGGTGAATGGCAGAATGAGGTATCAAAACCTCCACTAACGTGCCAAATGCTTTTTTGCCCTTTCATCTTCTCCTTAAGTTGATGAAATAACAACACCTGCTACAACAACAACAGCAATGGGCAGTTTAAATTAAAGCCGGAAAAAAACAGTTTGCATTGAAAGAAAAACTCTATGATGCATTGAGGCAGTAGAGTCACCAGTGCTGGTTCTATGTTTTGTGTTAATATCTCTGTTAATCTGTTGCATATTTTCCAATATATTTAACACACGGTTGTTATTTAAAACAATTTTTAAAACAGAGACAAACAGCTGTTCTACACCATCAGTCTTTGTTCTTCGAAAGGGCTGTTTGAAAATTCTGTTGCTTTTGGAATCCATAGAAAATTCTCTCCTAGTTAGTTCATCTGAGGAAGTAATTCTCAGATGAAATTTCAAAGGTATTCTCAAAGTTGTATTGATGCAGCAGATGTAAGTCACTGCACTTTTCTCATTTTAATGGATGACCATTTTGGAAATGTAACAATGTGCCAAAAAATTGACTCAGAACTGTGACAGTGGGGTCCTCCCCTATAATTTTATGAAAAAGAAAACTCATATTCAAATAGATATCTATACAGACATTTATACTAACAAGCGCAGAGATACACAGTCATACAGACACATAGACACAAACACATAAACTTAGGTCAGAAGGGTCATCTGGAAACTTAACCTGAGCCAAAATAGCTTCTTAATATTTAAAATGTCCTAATATTTCACACATTCAACAATAATGCCAGGATTAAATACAATAATAACAGGATTAAAAAATCAGCCTTTTCTTACTTGCTGTAAAAAGATGTAAAGCCAAACTTTCATTTCCTTTCATATTTTTGTTATGTGCTTTTTTCACTACATGTGATGTTTGTACTGAAAAATAATTGCTGAAAGTTTGTATTTCTTTAAATAATTTTATGCTCTTTTAACTTCTTAATGTGATTTTAATATATATGTATATGTACTTTTCATTCTATATAAGAACTTCTTAAATACTTATTAGCAATTATCATATTTTTACTTGAAAAATTATTTGTAATTGATATATTTTACCCAATTTCCATAAACATTTTTTTCTTGCTATGCTTATTAGTATTCCAATCATTATCATATTTTTATGGTCAATTTTATATAGTTCAGAGTAATATACGCCAAAATATTTTTAACTCAAAATTTTTGTGTGACATTTAATAGTAATGTACAATGTACATAATGTAGCCTGTACAATGACTGTGATTCAAATTAATGCAAAATATTTGTATTGCCTTTTGAATCATTACTGACCTAAAAAATACTGTTTAATATACAACCTGAGAAGTTGTAGAAGGACTATGAAAGAGCTGGATTTAAAATATAATAAACATCTCAAAGTAGTATGGAGTCTCACACCTGTAATTCTAGCTCTTTCGGAGGCCAAAGCCTACGGGGCAGTTGAGCCTTGGCGTTTGAGGTTGCAGTGAGTTTAGTGACATCACTTTGTTCTGTCTTAGACAAGCAGAATGAGATCCTGTCTCTCCTCTCTCCTCTGTTTCATGTATGTATGTGCTTGAATAATTCTAGAATATAAAAGGTCACAGTCATAAATTTTGTGTAGATTGTGTCCTATTGCAAATTTGGATAATTGTTTTCACTACAATGTTACAGGTAGAAACAGACATAAAAATTAAGACTGAAAATGTCCATATTTCACAGGGTCAATGTTGCCACATGCATTAGGCAATATGAAACATTTGGGGGGAAAAAGAACCAAGAAAAAGTAAATTAGATAGAAATAAATGTGCAAATTAAAACTAAACCTGCAGTCTTAATTAAAATTACAAGCAATATAATTAATCCTTCTAGCAGTCAGAATTCCACCGAGCAGTAGGAAAACTGCAAGAATATATAACTGAAGATGTATAGCAGGGCTGTTTAAAGAGGATGGTCTAAGAACTAACAAAAAGACAAAGCTACCCACTTCTAGTCCTGAACAGATTAAAAAACATCTTTATTTATTTATTTTTATTTCTATTTATTTTACTTTAATACATTTTTTCGAGGCAGAGTCTCTCTCAGTAGCTCTGTGGTTGAGTGCTGCGACATCATAGCTCACAGCAACCTCAATCTCTTGGGCTAAAGTGATCCTCTTGTCTCGGCCTCACAAGTGGCTGGGAAGCTGCCACATTGCTTGGCTAGTGTTTCTATTTTTAGTGGAGACAAGAGTTTGCTTGATTGAGGAAGATCTCAAACTCCTGAGCTCAGGCAATCCATCTGCCTTAGCCTCCTAGAGTGCTAGGCTTACAGGTGTGAACCAACCATGTCTGGCCTGATAGAAAACATCTTCAAAAGAATTTAAATCTTAGGAGAAAAAACAAAATACAGAATAAAAATGTTCATTGGTATAGACATGAGGGAATCAAATTACCCATCAGTAAAAATGGCACAATCAAAATTCTTGGCCCACAAATTAAATGGATATAAAAATCTAATCCAAGGACTCAACAAACTTAGTCAAGTCCTCACTGTGAGCCAACCGAAGTGCTAAAGCATTATACACAACAATGATTGTCCTTGCCTTTAGGGACCTTAAAGTACTAGTGGATAGTCATCATTCAATAAACATCAATGCACAAAAATATAGAATCACAAACTGTAGTATGTGCTGTGAATGACAATTTCATTATATATAGTAGTTGGAATCCTCACTTGATGTTGCCCTGACTCAATACAGCCATACCTTTTGGTGGCTGCATTGCTTAGTATAAGTCATTGCAGACTGCGTGATAAAGATTCAGGATCAAAGCAACTTTACTGCCCACATTGGCTAGCTTTGGTTACTGCATGTCTTCCAAATATCTGTAACCTAGATAATATCCTAAGTAAGTAAATGAAATTCTGATAAATGCTTCCCAAAAATAGTTTATCCGTGGGGATAATCTACATCATCGAACGAATTTAGCTCAAAAACTAAAAACCTTAAAAATTAAAGCCGCCATAAAACACTAATGGAAAAGGTTTAAAATTTCCCTTTGAAATCAAAAGAAAGGATATTTAGGGAAACATTGCTAAGTAACTCTGCACATGCCTCTAATTGCACTAATTACTATTTTTTCATTACCTTCATCTTTCATAGCTTGAGTAATTAAGTGACAAAAACAGGTTTTATATTGTGATCAAACAGTATTCTGTTACATCACCCTACTGATGTCTTCAAAGGAAGTTCTGTCACAGTTTTTCCTGTAAAGAACATGTAAGTTGATAAGTAGAGAAATGTCTGAGTTTAAAGAACATAAGCCTAAGGCCTGGATGGACTTGATAGCATGGGCAAAGATATGCAAAGAAAGACTTCCAACAGAAACTAATTTGACACAATTCATACCGTCTACAGCACACAGATGCTCTTTTCTAGTATGCCCATTGTAACACTTACTTAATATCACAGAATCCTATAGTTGCAACTGGAGACTTCACAAAGGGTCTTCTCAGCAGAAAGGGAATTTTGTTAATGACTGAGTCCACTTTTAAGTGCTGGACAAAGGCTAGCAGGGACACAAAGCCTATAAGCCTCAAACGATGGTGTCTGGCTTCAACACAGGAATAAAATAGTGTGTGTGAGTATGACTTTCTGTGTGTGTATATAAGTGTTTAAAAGATACTCCGGTCATTCTCTAGGGATATTCCGCCTCATGATAACAAAGATAGAGTAGTTATGTCAACTAACCCAATCCTGACCAGTATCATCTAGAAGTATATAAAATGAAAATTAATGACAGAAAAACATAAAACAATAAATGACACTCTTTCCATGTGGGCCAGTGCAGAGCTTTGAGTCTACCCTGAATTTTTGGCAGATAAAGAGGTCAGAAGTTGCTTTCAAAGGGCTGTTTTGGATCTGCCTGTCAGTGCTTCTGAAGCATATCTCTGCCAACTTTGATTATAAGCACTTTTATAAGAAAAACTCAGCATTGTCTGTCATCAGCAGACACTGTTTTGAACCTTCCATTATCTAGACAGTCTGAAGCCCATTTGAGACAATTGATTTTTGAGATTGATAGTCTATTTGGCAGCCCTTCCTAGACATCATCTAGGCTCTCACCCTGTGCCTATGTGAGTCACTATAAAGTTAGATTTCTGGACCACATGGCACTATAGAGAGTATTATGTAATACTTGGATATTAGGTTTCACATGTAAGTAGAAATGGCCATATTAAGAATATTCAATATTTATGTGTAGCTATGTAGATAAGAAACATTGAATGATATTTGCTGCAATGTCTTAAATAGGCTTAACAAAGGATTCACGGATACTTTTTATGCAGCAAACATTGTAAAAAAGTTAAAATATTATTTATCTTGAAACCTTATTGATAAGATTTTTATTTACTCATTACTTGAATATAAATGAATTTTGCTCAATATCTAATTTCAATTTCATCATGACGCCATCTAGTAAACTCAAAACATTGTTGAGCTAGATGTATGTAAAGTAGGATGAAAATGTGGGCTCAAGAGTTTAGATCTTTTAATAAAAACCTATGAGTTTTTGTCAAGAGAGTTTTTGGTTTTAGATGATCCTTTCTATAATATGCAGGACCCAGATTATCAGGCTGACAAACAAGAGTATTACCAGTTTAAAAACAGCTAAAACTGTTATATATAAAAGTGGAAAATTGGAATAATCTCTTTCCTTTAAAATTTGTGCAATTGTTATTTCTAAACCTTACCCATTGTGATGCAGTGCTGTTAGCCAGGCTTGTTTGGGGCATTTTTTCTTCTCATTCTCCAAACATTTTATCAGATTATTTAAAGGATAAAAATGAGTTTGATTATGAATCTCTTGTATATTAACATGTAAGTGTTAGAGTAAAAAGAAAGAACTGAAATCGTGGTAGTATGGCTGACCTTGTCCTCTTGGCCTTCACTAATCCAGCGGCATCTCATGTCACCCTACAGAAATCTAAGGATCAAATAATCATGATTTTTGCTGACAATTGAAAGAATACATGCATATAAATATTAAATCAACCATTATCTTCTATTTAGGACCTAGATAAATTATATAGTTGAGGATAAAGTTACAGATATTATACATTGAAACCTAATACAACTTAGCATTTATTTTTTATTAATAGCACTAATATATATTACTATAGATTATGATAATGCCTAAATATTACTTCTGAATTTATTTTTCTTTTATAGGTAATACTTCAGATTCTGCAAAGAGCATGCGTATTTTGAATTGCTTTTGGACACTTTTGTTGGGTGCTGCAGATATAACGAAGTGCCTTTGGCATTCAAAGCTTCCCAAAGTATATTTCCCAAGTACTTTTATGCTGTTAGTTCACACAACTATCTTTAGGTTTTGTGTGAAAATAAAATAAAATAAAATAAAATAAAATAAAATAAAATAAAATAAAATAAAATAAAATAAAATAAAATAAAATAAAATAAAATAAAATAAAATAAAATAAAATAAAATAAAATAAAATAATAAAATAAAATAAAACAAAACAATAAACTAGGGTATTTGAAATTAGGAACACGTTATCATCCCTTAATGAAAAAAAATTTTTTTCACATTTCCCCTTTCAAAATTCAAACCCTTTTCTAAGGTATATTTCAGCTATTTCTCTGTTTCTGATTTTCCTTGAGGATCCAAGCCCTTTGTTTGAACTTGTAAAATGCTTTCTACCTCTGTTGTGGCATAGATTTTCTGCTTTGTGTCTTGTGGCCGCACATACAGCTTTCCAGTCTCTCCTCCTAAACAGTGCTACTCTTTGGTAGTGATTGGATGTTATATATATATAGTGTTTTCTGGAAATGCCTAGCACCACACCTTGAATATAACGAGATATAAGCAAATGCATTTATAATATTATTTTATGTTACAGCACTCTTCCATCTGTAGTAAGGACATCTTTGAGAAATGAGAAGTCGTGGTGTAAAGACAACAACAAGCCTGGGCTTCATGTTGGACACAAGGGTCTAAAAGTTTTATTCATTCATTCTATAAATACATATTGATCTCCTGTGGTTACCAATACAGTACCTGAGTTGAAAAGTAGAGAATTAAAAGGGTCATATTGACCTACATTTTGCTATTCCTTTCCAGAATGTGAGTAAATATTAATTTAATGTATCCTCTTATTGCCTTTCTGCTTCCCCCTGGGATGAGAGGAGTGGTTTTCAAAGTATGGGAGTTACTGAAGATGAGAGGATTGGTAGCCAAATTAGAGAAAAGCTCTGCAATTTGACTCTCTTCCTCTTTAAGCAGAGCATTCCTAACATTGTTTCTTGTTTTATTATAATAATTCTAAAAAATAAAAACAAATAAAAAATGTCATTTAGAGAAGAAAATATAGATAAGAAACTAAATTTGCAAATCAGAATGTAGAGAAACACAGTGCTGAAATGAAAGCATTTTCAGAAAAGGAAATCCTGTTGAATTGTTACAATGTATTGCTTTTGTGACTAATCTCTTTCAGTGTACAAATGAAACTCATTTGCAATGTTACAAATAACTTAAAGAAAATTGGACATCATTATATAGGTGTGGTGTTACTGCAAACCAAATAATTTAGTATAAATGCAGGGTTAAATTTCTTAAATGTTAAATCGGCTGCCAGTTGTTTTCTGTAGTGTTTCTGACTGCCTTAGTTGTCTGTTTTAGGCATTCTCTGCATCTATCTCTTCCTGGAGCAAGATGGCTGCAGAACCTTCAGGCATCCTGCCCTCTCATGACATTGCCCAAACCTATATACATACGCATATATATATTTTTTCTTCACATCTCTCTTTTTCATAGGACGCAAAATTTCTGCAGAAGCAGTCAGCATAGATTTCCCATATGTGGGTCTCTTGGCTGTGTTCTAACAGCAAAAGAGACTAGAAATTGGAAGGTTTGGCATTTTTAGTGAGTAACAGACTGACAGCATTGAAAAGGGAGAGAAGTGATTGTTCTGGATAAAGCAGCAACTGAGAGGGCAGTGCCTGGGGCTCAAAGGAGTAGGGCGACAGCCTCATCTGCCAGAGGTGGCAGGTTCAAACCCAGCCCTGACCCAAAACTGCAAAAAACAAAAACAAACAAAAAACAGCAACTGAGAAATTGTGTCTAGTAAGTATACTTTAAAAATATGCATCTTTTTATATATCAAATTAGTGCAACCCTAACCAGATGCTGAAATAAACTATATTTAAAACAATTACTTTGACTAAAACTCCATTCCTTTTCATTTATGATTTTCCTTCTCTCTTCCTATGTTAAAATTGCAATGGTTAATTGTATATCACTTGTTTTATTGCTGATTCATTTTTAGTTTATTCATATTTTATTGTTATTCACTTCTTCCTTTTTGAAGAGAGATTAAAAGGCAAGTTTGTTTGAACTCTGCGTGAATTTTTGATTGTTGATGCCATTTATGCAGAGTGTGAATTAAGCTGTGCTTGTATTTTTCCCTTCTTTGATGCTTGTTTTTAAGTCCACAAAACATGGTCCTTTGTTACTGCATTGTTTTATATCTTGATTTCTATTTTATATCTGCTAGAGAAAAAAAAAAAGATTAACATATTTTAAAGAGATTTATTTAAGCAAAAGAGGAACACTTTAGAATTTATATGAGAAAATCTTAGACAATATAGAAAATATTTTTATCTCTTCTACCTCAAATACTCTTGATTATATCTTGACAAATTAAACCACAGAAAACCAATGTTAAGAACTATTGTCTGAGAAGTTAGTATTTGTATTTTTTCCATTTAATGTTCATACTAAACTTTACATTTATCAGTCCAGAGTTTTCCAACTGTCTCAAGGTCTCTCTAAGCAGGAACCATTTCTGAAAACAGTGAAACATTAGATCTACAGAAAGATGGTGTTATCAATTTAATTTGTTACCAGAAAGCATGAAGCACTCTGAAGGCAGAAGCCAACTTTATAAAATATACCAATTTTCAGCTTACATAAATTAATAATTGATTTTGTACTCAGACACACTTATTGATCTATAATTAAAAGACCTCCAAAAGCTATTTTTAAGCTGCCTTGCATTTCAAAATACAGCCGAAGTTTGGAATACTAGGGATGAGTCATATTCTATAAATCTTGGTTTTGTGTAGCTGCCTTTAAATTGCCATTTTGAGATTTTGTAATTTTTCTTTTATCATCATGATTGTTTTAATGTAAAATGTGTCTTAGTAACAGTACATAGGAAATTGGGTAAAATGTAGTAGAAATCCTAACTACTTCATTTTGACTTGCTGTTATTTTAGTATGTGTGTCTATGTGTGTGTATATGTGTATGTGTATGTATATATGTATGGGTGTGTATGGGTGTGTGGGCGTGGGCATATGTGCACATGTCTGTCTTCACTAGTTTACCACCATTCACTTTATCACTTTTAATGTGTTTTCTCTACTTAACTCAGATTTGTAATACATGCTAAGGAAAAACGTGATCACTGGCAGTGCTTGTGGTTCAGTGAGTAGAATACGGGCTCCATACACAGAAGGTGGCGGGTTTGAACCCAGCCCTGGCCAAACTGCAACAAAAAAATAGCCAGGCATTGTGGCGGGCGCCTGTAGTCACAGCTACTCAGGAGGCTGAGGCAAGAGAATAGCCTAAGCCAAGAGCTGGAGGTTGCTGTGAGCTGTGAGGCCACGGCACTCTACCGAGGGTAACAAAATGAGACTCTGTCTCTAAAGGCACACACACACACACACACACAAAAAAAAAAACAAAAAACAAGAAACAAAACACATGATCACATCAGAAGGAATTGCTCTTAGGAAACAAAGAGTTAGACAAAGTGAGAAAGTTAACATTTATGCAGAGTAGACAGTACAAACGTGTGAGTTTCTTGCTAGAGAGTCAAAGCACTGAAGTGGCCAATAGAGAAAAGTCCTGCAGCAGAAGAGAATGCATTGCTCCTCCTTACAGCGAATCTGAGTTCTGTCCTTGATGGAGGAAAAAAAGCTGTAGGAACAGAGAGGGGAAACCTTGCTTTCTTTTAGCCTATGAGTTCATTTTCTATTATTTATTTTAATTAATGAACTTTATTTTTTAAGAACAGTTTTGGATTTATAGCAAATTGAGTGGAAGGTACAGAGTGCTCCCATGTACCCCACATCCCCACTCACTTTAGATGTTAATCAACAAAACATTTCCTCTCAAGGTGGGGGGGGGGGGGTCCACATGTTGAAGAGTTCAAGCAGAGTAGGTTAGCATATTCAAAGCACTTGCTCCCTTACCCAGTCAACCCAACAATCCATAATATACTTTTGAAGACAATGTCTTTGACTTTTCAGAAGCAAATCAGCAAGTTTAGCAATACAGAAGCAGATTTCATATTAAGAGGAAACATAGTGAGGAAATATCTTAAAATATAGAAGACCCTTTGTAAGTTGACCACTCAAGGGACAACAGTGAACTGGTCAACATACAGAGGTGGTCAACATAGGGAACTAGGCCTACTGTACTGACACATGTGGTGTGTGAATGGTCTATGAAAACTAGATCAACTTAAAAAGATGGTCAATGTAGGGATGTGGTCAAATATGGAGTTTCTACTGTAATTTGGAATTGCTTTTTTTAATTTCAAAATATTGAAATTAAATATTAATTTATAAATATAAATTTAATTTCAAAATGCTTTTGGTTACATGGATCACTTTTGTTATGCTTGAGTCAGGGTCTAAGTCTGCCCATCGTCCAGACAGAGTTCATGGTGCACGTTAGGCAGGTTTTCACCTATCCTCTCCTCTCTGCCTGATCCCGCTTTATTTCCACCCCGTTTACTTCGTGCTGTGCACATGTGTGCTCACTGCTTTGTTTCAGTTTAATAGCAAGTATATGCAGTGTTTGTTTCTCCAACTTTAGATACTTCGCTTAGGATAATGATTTCCAGTTCCAATCAAATTATCCAAAAGGCATTATTCATTCATCCTTTTTCTGTGTGAATAGTACTCCATGGTTATACATCAACCACATTTTGTTAATCCACTAATGAATTGAGAGATTCTTCTTGTGTTGAATAAACAACTTTGTAATTGTGAATTGTACTATAATATTTGAGTGCAGGAGTCTTTTCATAAAATGACTTATTTTTCTTTGGGTAAATACCCGGTAGAGGAACTTGTGGATAAAATGATAGGTCTGTTAGTTCCTTGAAGTATCTCCACACTGTTTTCCACAGAAATTGTACTAATTTGCAGTATATAAGCCTTCCTTTCTCTCTGTATCTATGAGTGCATCTGTTATTTTTGGACTTTTCAATAAGAGATATTCTAACTGGGGTCAGATGATATCTCATTGTGGTTTTAATTTGTATTTCCCTAGTAATTAGTAATGTTGAGTTGTTTTTCAAGTATTTGTTGGCCATTTGTCTATTTCTTTGGAAGAGATTTTCTGTTCATGTCTTTTGGCCATTTTTTAATAGTTTTTTTTTTTTTTTTTTTTCTTGCTAACTTGCTTGAGTTCTTTGTAGATTCTGGTCATTATGCCTTTATCTGATTTATGGCTTGTGGATATTTTCTCCAACTTTTTAGGTGTCCTTTTAATCTGTTGATCATATCCTTGCCTATGCAGTATGTTTTTACTCTAATCAAGTTTTATTTATTTAGTTAGTTATTTATTTATGGTTGCTATGATTTCCATTACAGTCTTTTTTATCCATTCTTTGCCTAGGGCAATATCTAGAAGGTTCTTCCTATATTTTCTTTTAAAATTCTGATTATTGCATGCCTTACATTTAAGACTTTAATATATCTTGAATTAATTTTTATAAGTGACTAGAGATAAGGGTCTCCTTGCATATTTCTGTATGGGGCTATTCCATTATTCCAGCACCATTTATTGAACAGAGCTTCTTTTTCCCAGTGTATATTATTGTCTACTTTGTCAAAGATCAGTCAGCTCTTCATGGATGGTCTTATATCTATCATCTGTTTTGTACCATTGATGTGTGTCTCTATTTTTGTGTCAATATCATGCTGCTTTGGTTACAATAGCCTTATAGTATAGCATCAAGTATCTTGTAATGTTATGCTTCCACATTTGTTCTTTTTGCTCAAGATTGCCTTGGCTATTTTCATGCTCCTTTCTGGCTCCAGATAAAGCATAGAATTGTTTTTTCTAAATCTGTGAAATAGGATATTGGAGGGAATTGCACTGAATATGTAAATTACTTTGGGTTTTATGAACATTGTAACAATTTTGATTCCACCAATCCGTGACCATGATATGTTTTTCCATTTGTTTGCATCATCTTTCCTCAGTATTTTGTAGTTCTCTTTTTAAGGATCTTTTACCTAATTGGTTAAGCATATTATTAGCAATTTTACTTATTTTGTAGCTATTTCAAATGGTATTGAGTCTTTGATATAAATCCCAGCTTAACTATTATTAGTACTTAAGAATGGGGCTGATATGTGCACTATGATATTATAACCTGAGACTTTGCTGAATTCATGTATTAATTCCATGAATATTTTTGTGGAGTCTTTGAGTTTTTCTAGATATGAGATCTTATGATCAGGAAAAAGCCATAGGTTGACCTCTTCTTTCCTGATTTGGATAGCCTTAATTTCTTTCTTTTGCCAGATTGTACTAGCAAGGATTCCTAGCACCATGTTGAATATAAGTAGTGAGAGTGTGAACCCTTGTCTACTTTCAGTTCATAGTGGGAATGCTTTTAACTTTTCCCCATTCAGTATGATACTGGCTGTGGTTCTGTTATATATGACTTTCATAATTTTGAGATAAGTTCCCTCTATGTCTAGTTTTCAGGACATTCATCATGAAAGTATGATGAATTTTATCAAATCCTTTTTCTACAGCTATTGAGTTTATGATGTGGTCTTTTTCCTACTTTTTTGATTTCCTACCTACCACGTTTATTGATTTCAATATGTTGAACAATCCTTTAATTCTGTTCTGATCTCAGCTATTTCTTTTGTTCTGCTACTTTTGGTTTGATTTGCTCTTTCTTTTTTATTTTCTTGAGCTATTACATTAAATTACTAATTTGTAATCTTTCTGTCTTTTAAATGTAGGCATGTAAGGCTATGAATATTCCCCTGAGGGGGACTTCTTTTGCTGAATCCTATAGATTGTAATAACTTGTGTCCCATTGTGTCCTATTGTCATTCAGTTTGAAGAATGTTTTGATTTGTGCCGTAATTTCATGATTGATCCTATTATTGTGTAGTCTATTTTGCTGATCTATGTAAAAAGCAGCTCTGAGCATCTCCTACAGAACAAGTATCCTCTTGACAAATTCTTTCATTGTTTGCTTGTCTGGAAAAGTCTTTATCCTTCAAATATGGAACTTTGTTTTGCATGATACATAATTTTCAGCTCATTATTGTTCTAAATAAGAAGACATAATATGGGGCCTCAATCCTTTCTAGCTTGTAAGGTCATGGTTGAAAAATGTGCAGTTAGCCTGGTAAGGTTTCCTTTATAAGTTACTTGATGTTTTGAGATCCTTTGTACACCTCACAACTTGTACAAGTTTTTCCTTTGTGTTGACCTTGGTCAGTCTGACCATTGTGTCCTGCTGATTGCCTCCTTGCATTGAACCTTCCAGGTGTTCATTGAGTTTCTTATACACAAATGTCTAAATTTCTAGTCCAGGGATGTTTTCCTCAATCATTCCTCTAAATAGGTTTTTCAGCCATTGTGTGTTTTCATGTTCCCCCATGGATGCCTAGCCTAAGATTCTTATATTTGGCTATTTCACATAATCCCATATTTCTTTTTTCTTTTTTTTTTTTTTCCATTTTTTTTCTTTTTAAAATCATAGATGTGTACATTAATGTGATCATGGGGCACCATACACTACTTTCATAGACCGTTTGACACATTTTCATCATACTGGTTAACATAGCCTTCCTGGCATTTTCTTAGTTATTGTGCTAAGACATTTACATTCCATATTTACTAAGTTTCACATATACCCTTGTAAGATGCTCCACAGGTGTAATCCCACCAACCCCCCTCCCTCTTCCCACCTGTCCCCTCCCACCCCTTCTTGTCCCCCTTCCCCCTATTCTTAGGTTGTAACTGGGTTATAGCTTTCATGTGAAAGCCATAAATTAGTTTCATAGTAGGGCTGAGTACATTGGATACTTTTTCTTCCATTCTTGAGATACTTTACTAAGAAGAATATGTTCCAAATTGGCATACAAATTTAAAGAGCAATGATGATTATCCTTGCTGTCATCATTATTTTGACATTGTACTTATTGAAGAATTATTAGAATGAAATATTATCTCTTCTCAAGACTCCTGAACAACTTAAGGTTTTACCACACTGTTAACTGCAAAACTCTTCAGGAAATAATATTTCCATGTTGTTTTACATTTCTTACTAAATATTTTTAGCTATTATTTTGAGACACATAATTATTTGGAGAAAATTGCAGGCTATGTTATCTCCTTAAAACACAATGATCTTGAGCTCCATTTAATTAAAACAAATTCATACATTTTCTAACTAATTCAAGAGAAAAAATATACTTGGCAAATGTTATAACAGTGTTAAGAGTAATGCCATCTACTTGCTATCCAAATTAGCTGCTAAAAATTACTACCCACAAAATTATTCTAAATACATTTTAAATTATTATATGTTAGAGACAAGTTAACAACAATCAGGTATTTTCTGTAATTTTTCAAATACTTTACAGGTCAAATCTTCAAAAGTCATGATTTCTTTTTCTCTCTTTCCTTATTGTTTTTTTTTTGTTTGTTTGTTTTTTTGTCTATTAGAATACTCATTATTTTATCAGTTGAAATTTCATTATCACTGCCTCCAAATGCTCTAGCTATTGTTATATTCTTTTTTTATTGTTAAATCATAGCTGTGTACATTTGTGCAATCAAAGGGTACAGTGTGCTGGTTTCATATACAATCTGAAATATTCTCATCAAACTGTTCAACATAGCCTTCATGGCATTTTCTCAGTTATTGTATGTAGGCATTTGTATTCTGCATTTAGTAGATTTCGCCTGTACCCATTCTAAGATGCACCATAGGTGAGGCCCCATCCATTACCTCCCTTCACCCTAACCTCCCCCCTACCTTCCCCTCCCTTGGCCCTTTGCCCATATTCTTATGCTATAGTTGGGTTATAGCCTTCATATGAAAGCTATAAATTAGCTTCATAGTAGGGCTGAATACATTGGATACTTTTTCTTCCATTCTTGAGATACTTTGCTAAGAAGAATAAGTTCCAGCTCCATCCATGTAAACATGAAAGAGGTAAAGTCTCCATCTTTCTTTAAGGCTGCATAATATTCCATGATATACATGTACCACAATTTGCTAGTCCATTCGTGGGTTGATAGGCATGTGGGCTTCTTCCATGACTTAGCAATTATGAACTGGGCTGCAATAAACATTCTGGTACAGATGTCTTTGTTATACTGTTATTTTTGGTCTTCTGCGTATAAACCCACTAGAGGAATTATAGGATCAAATGGTAGGTCTATTTTTAGGTCTCTAAGTATTCTCCAAACATCCTTCCAGAAGGAATGTATTAGTGTGCATTCCCACCAGCAGTGTAGAAGTGTGCCCTTTCCTCCACATCCACGCCAACATTTTTGGTTTTGGGATTTTGTTATGTGGGCTACTCTTACTGGGGTTAGGTGATATCTCAAAGTAGTTTTGATTTGCATTTCTCTGAT
>CAUYPK010095149.1:0-22299 GCA_963574355.1 Loris lydekkerianus | reverse complement strand
TTCTGAGGAGTCTGTTGTTATTCCGTCTTTGTCGTTTCTGATTGATGAGATTAGAGATTTTACTCTTTTTTTCCTGGTGAGGTTAGCCAAAGGTTTGTTTATTTTATTGACCTTTTCAAAAAAAACCCAACTTTTTGATTTATTGATCTTTGTATAATTTTTTGTTTTCAATTTAATTTAATTCTGCTCTAATTTTGGTTATTTCTTTTCTTCTGCTGGATTTGGGGTTGGAATGTTCTTCCTTTTCCAGTTGCTTGAGATGTCCCATTACATTGTTTACTTCCTCTCTTTCTGTTCTCTTGAGGAAGGCTTGCAGTGCTATAAATTTCCCTCTTAGGACTGCCTTTGCAGTATCCCATAGGTTCTGATAATTTGTGTTTTCATTGTTGTTTTGTTCCAAAAATTTGGCAATTTTCTTCTTGATCTCATTTCTGACCAGCTATCATTCAGCATAAGGTTATTTAACTTCCATGTTTTTGTATGAGTATGCAGGTTCCTATTGTTACTGAGTTTAACTTTTATTTCATGGTGGTCCAAGAGGATGCCAGGAATGATTTCTATTCCTTTTAATTTACTGAGGTTAGAATTGTGACCTAAGATGTGATCAATTTTGGAGTATGTTCCATGGGCTGATGAGAAGAAGTATGTGTATTCAGTTTTGTTGGGATGAAATGTTCTGCAGATATCTGCTAAATCAAATGTTGGATGGTTAGGTTTAAATCTAAAATTTCTTTGCTCAGCTTCCTATTGGAGGATCTATCCAACACTGCCAAAGGAGTATTGAAATCTCCGACTATTATGGAGCTGGAAGAAATCAAGTTGCTCATGTCTGTTAGAGTTTCTCTTATAAATTGGCACCTAGTAGGGGAGGTAGATCCAGGTTTTAGAGGGTCTCTTATGTGGAGTTAGTGGCAGGACCTTTGAACTCTGCTTGTTTGTTTGTGGGGCACTACGAGCTGTTCTCATGGGGGAGGGAACTCCCATCTGCTTGGTGATAGATTTTGTACTTTTTGTTTCTATGCTTTGAGTTGCAGCTCACCTCAGTGGGGTTGATGTGCGTTCTTCAACCTTCTCTCTTGGTGCAGCTCTAATCCACCAGGTTACTTGCTAAATTTCCTCTGGAGAGTCCTTTAACTCTCCTTCTGGATGGGAGCCTCTGTGGAAAGCTGGGTTCAGTCAGCATTCTTATCTCTGCCCCCTTTTTCATTGTTTCTAACTTCAATAATAAGGGCTCCATTTTTGCTATAGATTTTCTGTTCCTTTTGTTCTTTTTTTTCCCCAATATTTTGGTGGGAAAGGTGTTTTTGTTTGTTTGTTTTATTTTGTCTTGTTGTATTTTTATTTTTCAATTTTTACTTTCTTCAATAATAAGGGCTTCACTTTTGCTATCATTTTTCTTCCTTTCCATTTCTCTCCCTTTTCCTAAAGTTTTTTCTGTTTTTCTTATCTTTCCCACATAAATTTCTCAAATAACAACTAAGATATATGCCCTATTTGTTTTTTTTTTTCCTGCAGTTTGCCAGGGCCAGGTTTGAACCCTCCACCCTTGGTATATGGGGCCAGCGCCCTACTCACTGAGCCACAGGTGCCACTCACACCCTATTTTTTTTAACACCTCACATAATTTTATTTTCAATTTTTTAAATATACTTTTATTATTATTTTATCTCTTTTCTTTTTTTATTATAGATAAAAATATGCAGCATAGATTTTTGTTTTCTTTAATTTGATTTTTAACTGGATGTTATTTGGACATAAGAAAATTAATTGATTTAAACAAAATATTGTGACATACAAAAGAATATAAAACATATTTGTACAGTGTAGATAATAGTAAAACAGACATATCCAGTTAACTTTAGACACAGTTTATCTCTTTTCTGATCTGTTTTATTCTTTCTTGATCTGTATTCCATTTATAGGACAGAGCATCACTATGAGGCCTGGACTGGGGTGCCAGAGCATTGGCCTGGCTCAAGGAGACCTTTATGTCCTGGTATAAGGCCTCCTTCTAGCTTTGGCCTTTGGAAGGAATCTATTGATAGTTCTCCACTGTAGCATACTGCTAGGGGTTTATTTGTTCTCTATGTGATGGAGGTGGGGTCTTGTGCTTTCTGAGGCTCTTAAGGAGCTCCTGACTTCAAGTGACCCATGGTTCCCAGCCCCACAGAGGTCAGGCATTGTTGGTATGGGTCAAAATACCCTGCTGAACACCACTATTACTCTTGTCTCTCTCTCTCTTTCTGTTTTTCTCTTCTTTCTGTCAGTCTTTCCTTTTACCCCCACTTTTCTTTTTTTTTTTTTTTCTTTTTCTACTTCTTGCTCTTCACTCTTGTCTTCCTTTTAGTACTATACCCAAAAGACATTTCAACACCTAAGAACAGACACAAGGTAACTTAAAGAGAAGGAGGAAGTAAAAGAGAAAAGTAGGGGAAGGAAATGGACAAGAATAAAACACCCATGAAAAGGAACCAACAGAAAAATCCTGGCAAAAACCAGAACCGGGCACCACCGCCCCTTCAAGGGATCATGAGGTTGCTACCACAGAGGATTACACCTACAAAGAAAGATAGAAATGACAGAAAAGGAATTTAAAATATGGATGGTAAAAACAATGCAGGAAATTGCTAAGAAAGTGGAAAATAACCAAAAGGAAATCCAAAAACAGAACCAAATAAGGGATGAAAGATGTGAAGAATATAGAAAAGATATGACAGAGTTTAAGTAATTGAAGGAGTCAATCGGGTAACTTAAAGATTCAGTAGAAAGAATCAATAATAGATTAGACCAGGGAGATGAAAGAATCTCAGAACTAGAGGAGAAAGCTCTTGAGCTAACACAGGCAGTTAAAGAGGCAGAAAAGAAGAGAGAAAGCAGAATGTTTACTTTATTAAGCATTCAAACATACAAATTATAAGCATCCCAGAAGGGGAAGAAGAATGCCCCAGAGGAATGGAAGCCCAACTGGAGGATATCATAAATGAAAATTTCCGAAGTATCACCAAATATTCCAACACACTCCTTTCAGAGGAATATCAAACCCAAAGTTGTCTCAATTCAAACAGAGTTTCTCCAAGACACATTGTCATACACCTGTCCAAAATCAAGACAAAAGAGAAAATTCTGCAAGCAACCAGGAGCAAACACCAATTGGCCTACAGTGATAGATCCATCAGGGTGATGGTGGACTTTACAACTGAAACTTTTCAATCCAGAAGAGACTGATCAACTACCATTAACCTTCTTAAACAAAACAGTTTTCAGCCCAGAATTCTATATCCTGCTAAGCTAAGCTTTAAAATTGTTGTAGAAATAAAATATTTTATTCACATGCAAACATTGAGAAAGTTTTCCCCAACAAGACCAGCTCTACAGGAAACACTTGAACCTATTCTCCACTGACTATCACAATGGACCACCAGCAAAGTAAACCCCCAGAAACTAAAGGACAAAATCTACCTACAGAGGAGGTCAAACTCTCACTGTTTGCTGGCGATATGATCTTATACTTAAAAACCCCAGAAACTCAACCACAAATCTAGAAGTAATCAAGAAATATAGTAACATCTCAGGCAATAAAATCAATAACTTTCCAATAACAGCTAACTTGAGAAGCAAATCAAGGACACATTTATCTTCACAATAGCTTCAAAAAAATAAAATAATGAGGATTATACCTAACAAAAGAGGTGAAGAATCTTTATATAGAGAATTATAAAACCCTAAGAAAATAATAGCAGAAGACATTAACAAGTGGAGGAACATACCATGCTCTTGGCTGAGAAGAATCAACATTGTTAAAATGTCTATTCTACTCAAAGCAATCTACAGATTCAATGCAATCTCCATTAAAATACCAATATCATATTTTGAAGAACTAGAAAAAATAGTACTTCATTTTGTATGGAACCAGAAAAAAAGCTGTATGGTCAAGGCTATCTTAGTAATAAAAAACAAAACTGGAAGCTTGGTACCTGTAGCTCAAGCGGCCTCAGCCACATACACCGGAGCTGGCATATTCAAATCCAGCCTGGGCCCGCCAAACAACAACAACTACAACCAAAAAATAGCTGGGCGTTGTTGTGAGTGCCTGTAGTGCCAGCTACTTGAGAGACTAAGGCAAGAGAATCACTTATGCCCAAGAGTTTGAGGTTGTTGTGAGCTGTGACGCCACAGCACTGTAGCCAGGGTGACAGCTTGAGACTTTGTTTCAAAAAAAAAAAAAAAAAAAAAAAAGACAGAAAGAAAAGAAAAACAAAAAACTGGAGGGTTCACCCTACCAGACTTCAGACTATATTTCAAGTACACAGTGATCAAAACAGCATGGTAATGGCACAAAAAGAGACATAGATATATGGAACTGAGTAGAAAATCAAGAAATGAAACCAGTATCTACCTGCCATATGATCTTTGATAAGCCAAACAAAAGCATAGAGTGGGGAAAAGAATTCCTATTCAACAAATGGTGCAGGGAGAACTTGATAACCACATGCAAAAGAATGAAACTTGACCCACAGCACTTACAAATATTGACTCAAGATAGATAAAAGATTTAAGTCTAAGATAAGAAATGATAAAAATGTGGGAAAACTCTTGATGATGTCATATATGACAATGTCCTGAAGCTGCAGATGCTGGTGTGGATATGGGGAGAAGGGAATACTTTTACAGTGTTGGTGGAACTGCAAGCTAATACAGCCTCTTTGGAAGGAAGTGAATATAATTCATGGAAGTTGTTTCAGGAATTCCATTTGACATTAAGTGATGAACTGCCAATGTACCAAGCCACTGATGCCCAGGAGATGTGTAAAGTTGTTACTCAAAATGTCTTCTGGAACTGCCCACAGGGAAGGTGACACAGCTACCACAAAATCTCTGAAACTTCTCTCTTATTACCACAGGGGAATAAAAAGTTCTGATCCCTCAAATAAAATTCATCTGTTGGGGAAGACATAGACACTGACACTGAGCCTGTTGGAAAAAGAACTGTGGAGTTGCATGTCCATTGCCAGCTCCAGTAGAACATTATGGAGAGAGGTAACGCATCCCAGAGAAACCAGTTGGCAATGGTTCAGTGCTTAGTTAAGGCTAGACTTACTTTGAGCCCATGTACACATGAAGACAGAAATCAGTGATGAAAGACTCTGTTTATAAGAAAAGATTCTCCAGCCCACATGTAGCAGGAGGAATAGGATCCTGCCCTAAACTTCCTGAAGCTGCACAAATTATGGCTTCTCATCAGTGCCTTCAGGACCCTGAAGGGGCCTCTTTTGACAATTTATCTTCAGTTGTTTCAACAATTACTTTTGACATATTCCTAAAACTCCAAGTAAAAGAATTCCTTCCCAGTATTATTATATTGAGATGAGTAGTGAAGTAATATCTTGAAATATTGACCTTTGTGGATTTTTTTAAAATGTTCTGCACTTATTTGCAATGATCCTATCCTACTCAGTCTGAGGCATCCAGAACTCATTGCCTTACAGAGAATTACAATAGTTATAGTAAGAATAAAGGTAGCAGGACATAAAGTTTATGTAGTCATAATAACAGATTGAAAAGAGAATGGAGAGAAGAAAATAATCTCCTCTCTGTGTCCTAGGTTAATTAAGGATCACTTGAGCTAGGGTTGAGAAGAAAATGGTGATGGGAGGGTGACCTTGCAGGTAAGTAAGAGGAATGGACTTGGAGGAACTAATACCAGAGAACTACGTGGAAGCTAAGCTAATAGTCATCAACCACCAACTCTATATTAATGAAAACAGTGTATCATTGACAAAAGCCTACATACATATCATCTTTGCATCATCTAACAAATGGACATCACTCATCCTCAAAAGCTTTTTGATTCTCATATGAATTGCCTTTTGAGGACATCTCAAGAAACTAATAGCTCTGTGATATGCAGGGGAGACTGAGTCATGAAAGGAGAACCCTCAGCAGCACATAAACTTGAATGAGACTAGGCAGTAGTTTACCCCAATTGCAAACACTTGGACTGAGTGGCTCTACCTATAGATAGAGCTATCCAAATGAGCACCCTTTAAGGCATTCAGTCTTTTTTTTTTTTTTGAGACAGAGTCTCAAGCTGTCACCCTGGGTAAAGTGCTATGGCATCACAGCTCACAGCAACCTCCAACTCCTGGGCTCAAGTGATTCTCCTGCCTCTGCCTCCCAAGTAGCTGGGACTATAGGCGCCCACCACAATAACCCACCTTTTTTTGGTGGTTGTTTGGTGGGCCCAGGCTGGATTCGAACCTGCCAGCTTGGGTGTACCTGGCTGGCACCTTAGCAGCTTGAGCCACAGGTGCCGAGCCTAAGGTATCCAGTCTTAATGAGACTTTTTTTGGTATATATATTATAAAATTTAAAGCTGAGTGTGAAGAAAATGATTTCTCTAAGTTTCTATTTCCCTTTGTAAAATATATCAAGGGGTAAATCAGTTCCCCTAGAAACAAGGTCTGAAATTACAAGACTTGGTTAGTTTTGGAGTTGACTGAAGTATTCATTAACAACTCCCTCTAGAACTCAGTAAATGTGCAGATGAGTTCTAATTCCAAATGGCAAGCCAAGCACCTGAAACAACAGCAAAAAAAGAGGTAATACTTTCATTTGGGTACGTGGTTTCTCTAAACATTTATATGCTGTTCTTGAAAGACAGTGCCTTGGGTGGCGCCTGTGGCTCAGTGGGTAGGGCGCCGGCCCCATATACCGAGGATAGCATGTTCAAACCCGGCCTCTGCCAAAATAGCAGGGCGTTGTAGCGGGCGCCTGTAGTCCCAGCTGCTCAGGAGGCTGAGACAAGAGAATCGCATAAGCTCAAAAGCTGGAAGTTGCTGTGAGCCTTGTGATGTCATGGCACTCTACCGAGGGTGGTAAAGTGAGACTCTATCTCTAGAAAGAAAAAAAGTGCTTTTTCTTAGGTACTAAATGCTAGTGCATTTATAAGCAAAAGTTAAAAGTTCTAGTCAGACCTTGCACCCCAGTTCAGTCTTCTCCTTTAATTTCTAGGCAGCTTAAAACCACACACTCTTCTTAAGCTCCACCCCTCAAATTAAAAAAAAAAAAAAAAAAAACATAAGAATTTGAGGTCAACAGTACTATATCTATCTATCAAGGAATTTTCTCAGAAAGGAAAAAAAATATGTAGTAGTTTTTAAAAAACAAAATAGGCAATAATCTTGTAACAAATCTGTTGAACAAAGAATACAAGAGAGGATTTGGGCCTTCTCTGATAGCAATAAGGTCCGGACACCTAACAGGACATTTGTATAGTCCTCAATGCTTATGATGAGACTAGGTGTCTATGTGCATTAGCTAAAAAGGATAGTTCCTAGTGATAAACTAAAGCTGAAAGGCCCAACAACAACCACAGCCATCAATTCCTAAATGGAATGTTGTTACTCTGGGTAAATACAGAGGGGGTGTAAATATATGGGATATAAATGCTAGCTAAGGGCAGACAGACCACTCCTAATAAATTTCTGGGTATTTTTTACAACCTTACCAAACTAGCTATTCCAAACAACAGCTATATTGCCTAATTTAAATAGGCTGTTATTAAGTCTTAACAAAATGAGGATGAGTTGCCGCCATGATAGCAAGCTGTTAACACAGTCAAAATGGGGGTAAGGGCTTAAAGAAAGTTCTGGGAGGAACCTGGAACACATATCAAACATTCAGAAGAAAACTAAATGGAAGTCACAGTAAAGAATGGATGATATTTTCATCAATGCATTTAAACTTGGAAAAAGAATTATAGACTTAAGACCTGGAAAAAAATCTGAGACATCTAACCATCTCTCTTTTTTAACATGTAAAGAAATTGAGACCCAGGAAAGTTGTTATTTACTCAGTATCACACGAGTTTTCTTTTCTTTTTTTTTTTTTTTTTTTTTTTTTTTTTTTGCCCCTCTTGATAGAGTGCTAGGCATCCTAGCAACCTCCAACTCCTGGGCTCAAGTGATTCTCTTGCCTCAGCCTCCCAAGTAGTTGGGACTATAGGCACCTGGCTATTTTTTTTTCAGAGACAAGGTCTTGCTCTGGCTCATGCTGGTCTCGAACCTGTGAGCTCAGGCAATCCACCTGCCTTGGGCTCCCAGAATGCTAGGATTACAGATGTGAGCCACCAGAACCGGCCACATGAGTTTTCTTTATTTCCTGTTTAGACTTTTCCCACTATTTTGACCTTTTCTGCATGAGTAGCAGAATACAGATTTTAGCCTTCTAAATATTTTTTATAATCTATAAATTCTTGTTTAATGAGGGATTCCATGTATATAAAGTCTGGTCTCTTAGGCTTTCTTTCTTGAAAGTCAACTTTTCCTTCCAGTTCCCATACGCCAAATAAAACAGATGTTAACACAATGCATTGCTCTTTGTGACTTTATAGAGGAAGTAATGGGTAGCCAAGGCTTTCATCAAATCATTTTTTTGCTCCAAAGATAAAGGAAGAGTCTTGCAAACATCATCCTTTGGGGAAGGCTGAAATTCACTCCTAGAGGAAGATGAAGGGCTAGCATGCTACAAAACAAGTCTAATTAGGCCTGCTGATGACAGAGAAGGCCCATGCTATGTGGCTGTAAATAGGTGCACTAAAACCCAAATGAGTGATATACAAATATCAAGTGAGGAATCAATGTGAGAATGTCCTATGAGTAGCTTCATCTCATTTTTAGTGATATAAATGTCCTTCATTCTTTTGGGAAATAGTTACTGAACACCTACTCTGAGCCAAGCACTACTTTAGACGTAAACATACAATGGTGAAAAAGCTAAAGTCCCAGCCCTTCCTCCCTCACATACGAAGTGTTATCATCTGACCACCACCCTCCCCCCAGCTCTCTTACTCAGCATCCTATGTCTTTGCAGGTATCTCCTTTCTCCCTTTCTTCCTTTAGGTTTGCTTCCAGCACCAGCACTTGCGCCCAGGCCTTCATTATCTGATGCTTAAACCAGTTTTATAACAGATCTCCCTGTCTTCTTTCAACCTAAAATGTACACTGGGACCTAATTGTATTTTTAAAAATCCCAAGTTATTCTGGTTGGTTCAATTCTCAAAACCTTAAAATGGCTCCACAAACCCACTTCTTCCAGCCGAGTTCTGGCTCCACCTCTTCTGTCAAACTAAATCAACAGGAATACTACTTAGAAACAATTTTGAACAGTGTTTATGTTTGGCCACATATAAGTTTACACTAGAGAAGAAAAGATTTATGAGACAAGCAGTTCTTTCATTTGTGTGCTTTAAGTTTCTATGTAAAAGTTATTTTAAATCAACGTAATATAAATAGACTTTAATTTTCTCATATAAACAATGTTTTCATAGAGAGTTTCGCTCTTGACTAAGAAGCAAATGCTCAACACTATAATGGAAAAAGTACTATAAGGCAAAGTCTTTGAAAACTTTCTTGAACAGCAGTAATGCCATCATCCTAAAATATGTAGTACATAAAGTCAGTCTCCCAGATTAATTTTTGATTTCTTACCATTTCTTACTTCATAGTATTAAAAAGAGCCAAAATGTGATGGGCAAAACCAACCCCAAAGAACCTAGTATTAAGTTTGATTTGAACCAAGTGAAGTAAGTCTGCCTTAGTCACAAATGAGCTGTTGGCTGATAGTTATGAAATGTAGACAGCCCTCAACATGTAATCAGTCATTTAAGCAAATTTTAATAGACCATGTCCTTGGATTTAGTGGGTAATTTTTTCCACAAACGTATGAAACTGGAAAATACAAGTGTTTTGCTCTAGTGTATACCAAAAGCCTTTAAAATGTGTATGCCTGTTGATCAGTAACAGATTCAGCAATTTCACTTATAGTGATTTTTTTCCTAAGAAAATAAAGATGCAAGGAAATATACAAAGGTGTAACTATAAGAATGTTTATCACAACATCAACTATAACAATGAAAAAAAGGAAATAATGCCAGGCACAGTGGCTCACACCTGCAATCCTAGCACTCGAGAAGCTGAGGCAGGTAGATCTCCTGAGCTCACATGTTAGAGACCATCTGAAGTAGAGCTAGACCCCAACTCTAAAAATAGCCAGATGTTGTGGCAGGTGCCTATAGTCCCAACTACTCGGGAGGCTGAGGCAAGAGAATTGCTTAAGCCCAGGAGTTATTTGGGTTTTTTTGTTTTTGTTTTTGTTTTTTGAAACAAAGTCTCAAGCTGTCACCCTGGGTAGAGTATCGTGGTGTCATAGCTCACAGCAACCTCCAACTCTTAGGCTCAAGCCATCCTCTTGCCTCAGTTTTTCTATTTTTAGTAGAGATGGGGTCTTTCTTTTGCTCAGGCTGGTCTTGAACTCCTGAGCTCAAGCAATCAACCCACCTCAGCCTCTTAGAATGCTAGGGTTACAGGTGTAAGCCACTGCACCCACCCAAACCCAGGAGTTTGAGGTTGCTGTGAGCTGTGACACTACAGCACTCTACCAGGGCTGACAAAGTGAAACTCTGTCTCAAAAAAAAAAAAAAAAAAAAAAGGAAATAATATGAGTGTCCATCAATTAGGAAATAATTAACATATTAAGGATGTATTCAGATAATGCAAGACAATATTAGCCTGGGTCCCACCCAGAAAGCAGAAGCCAAGGGTGTGCATGTAGATAGTGTATTTTAGGAGGTTAAACCAAAGAAACGTAGCAAAGGACCAGAAGGAATAGAACAGGGAAGAAAGAAAATCACTATTAAGGTGCACTATCAAACCAGAAATGGAAATTGGACCTTGATCCAAATAGGGGCTTTAAGGCCCCTAACTGTGCCTCTCTGAATTATTGGCCTAAGAGATAAATTTGGGGAGCATTTAGCCACTGGCTCCCATCTCCTGGTCATCAAGTGTTTCCCCTTTGAGGATTAACAACCTCACACTTCCAGGGCTGCACAAATTCTAGTGCTAAAAGGGTCTCCACAGGTTTCCCACCTGGGGCATGAAGTGCCCAGGGCAGAAGCTGACAAAAACTTGGTGCAGCTAAAGCAGGTAAGGTAACACCTGTATAGTGACCAGAGTAACACTGGGGCTGAGAGGATGTGACTTGTGAGAGCAAGAAGCGTCCAATATAAATACTACTTGCTACAAAAGTAGTGATGTGGTTCTATCATCTGTTCTATCTTGATAAGGAAGTAATACAAGTTACAAATGGCTATGAATAGTATAATGCCATTAGTTTTAGTTAGCTAGTTTTATTTTCTAGTAATGGAGTCCCTCAAGGTAGCTTTTCAAGGAGAGGGGGTGGTTTAATGAAATAATCAGCAGAGCAATAAGGGAAATGGAGATCTCAGAGGAACCATGGCACAGACATCCCTGGGCAGGGGGTGGGATAGAGGGGGATGTACAAGCTACCAAACAAGGAAACAGTTCAAATACTGGGTACTCTCTCCATCTCACTCTCACTCACAACCCACTTTTGCTATTTTCTTGTACTTAGCCAGCCCCCTCAGCCTATCTTCCCTACCTTTGAGTCTCTGCTTCCTCATCTGAGGCAAGGTTTCTCCTTCACAATCTTGGGATATATGCACACTTCCCATCCGAGCTTTCAAGTGTCAGCTCCCTCTGTAATCTTTCCTCTTGATTTTTCCCCCAGATGTGTTCTTCTCTCAGTGAATGTCTCCATCAAACACAGATCATGTCATTGCCCTGCTTCAAACCCCCCATGGCTTTTCAGTGCACTTAGAACAAAATCTGAATTCCTGACCAACCAGGAGCATCACAACTCTAGAACATTAGGCGTCTCCACCTTCACACCATACCACCCCACCCCACTGCTACTCACTCCTCTCCAAACAACCATGCCAAGCTTGTTCCTACTTGAGGGGCTTTATCTTTGCTGGCCTGGCTGCCTGGAATACAGTTCCTGCCTTTTCACCTTATTCAAGACTCAGTCCAACCATCAGCTCAGATAAGCCCTCTCTGCTGAACCTAGCTAAAGTAGCTCACTGTCTTAACAATTCCCTATCAAATCACCCTGTTTTAATTCTTTCAGAGCATTTTTCATCACCTAAAATTATCTTTTTTGTTTTATTGTCTGTTGTTCCTTGCTTTCTGCAATCCCCTGGACAGTATTGGGCATATATTAAATACTCAGAGACTAACCATTGCTGAACAACCAGATAAATGCCCTGGTGTTCATGATATGAGTTCCCCAGAGAAGAAAGCAGATTGGACTAGCTTGTTCTTTTTACCAAATCACTTCATAGTCATTGGCCAATTTATGACAGACCCTTGCACCAAAAGCCCTTTCCTAATTCATTAAGTTATATAACAAGACAGGCGTAGGCCCTTTATCCCACCCCTTCAGAAGGGGTGTTGGGCAGATAAGCAGAATAAGCAAAAGCTCTTTCTGGTGTATAATCTTTTTAAAACCTGTAGACCCAATTCAACAAGTTTCAAATAAATATTAGAGCAATATTTTTGCACTCCTCAAAGAATATTAAAAGAAAATCCAAACACATAACCCAGAGAAAAACATTAAAATTTCTTTACTTTCTTTTTTTAGAGAAAGAGTCTCACTTTATTGCCCTCAGTAGAGTGCTGTGGCATCACAGCTCACAGCAACTTCCAACTCCTGGGCTTAGGCCATTCTCTTGCCTTAATCTCTCAAGTAGCTGGAACTACAGGCACTCACCATGACACCCAGCTATTTTTTTGTTGCAGTTTGGCTGGGACTGGGTTTGAACCTGCTACCCTCGGTATATGGGGCCGGGACCCTACCCACTGAGCCCCAGGCAACATTAAAATTTCTTATCTGGCCATTTCATTCTCAGTCTAGTGAAATTCACTGGAGATTCTCTTTTTCTCCAAGAAACCCCTCATATCCATTCTGTTTTCTCTCTATCTCTTCCTCATCTTGCTGCTTCTTCCTCACCCCTCATTCCTCTCACCCTTAAACAGATTTTCTCCTGTCATGTGACGTCCACTGATGTGTAGTGTCCTAAGGAGTATAGAATGTCTTCCTTTTTCACTCTTTTTTTCTCAAAGAAAACTCATCCAATTCCTGTGCTCTCTTTGTTGCCCAGTTCCTTCTTCATCTTCACTGGGAGGGTTGGGTGGAAGCCTTTATAAATTTACCTGTTAATAACTGGTTTTGTTCCCACTATACAGGGCTCATATTCAGCTCCTATATCCCAATACAGTAGAGCTGGTTATTTATGGAAGACATCTACTCTGATTGGTAGATGAATGTGTCATTTCATATGTTAAATATTTTTAACATCAACTGTGTATATACACATATAAATACATACATGCACACATACATGTATATGCATATATGTACTGTGCATTTATGGAGATGAAAAAGAGGCATAGGAAATAGAGGAAAAATCAGAGAACAAGAATCCAAACCACAGCCAGTGGAGGAAGCTATAACTCTCACTACAAACACAAATATACAGTTTATGTACACAGCAGCAATACCCACACACAGAAGAACTTCCTTCAGCCCAGCACCAGAAATAACTCTCTCTCCATTTGGTCTAAATATAGAATGTGGTTAGCAAAAAGAAAGGAGAATTTAAAGAAATTAGTTCTCTCTATGTGAGAACATAAAGCTCTCACAACAGCATGGACTTTAAAAATTGTCCCAGACCATAAGAAATCTGAGGGAGATCTTTCTTATTCATCTTTGCATGTCCCAGAACATAATAAACACATTAATACATATTCTATCAAAATCGTGAGTGCTTTTATTAAATACAAGTTAGATGGTATCTGCTGGGTTTGTCCCTATTTTTCCCATGACTCTCTTTAATCATCACCTCTCCTTAATGGAACTGCTTTTCCACCAATCTTGGGCCATGTGGTTTGGATGGCTTGTCTCACTGTTAAATCCAGTGAGAGCTATGACTAGGCTAAAGTAATCAGCAGATTCAATCTTCTCACAAGAAGTAATTGATTCAAGTATGGGCATATGACCCAATTCAGGCCATTGACAGCCAAATGCAGGGCTTTTGCTCATCTGCTGAGGGTGAGAGGTCCTCTCATCCACAAGAGATTAGGAGGCTTGGGGTGAGAAATCTTAGGAGGTTGCAGCCTTCTTAGAACCATGAAGGTTCTGTCTAAGAATGAGGCCAATATGTGGAAGAGAGAAACATTGAAACCAGGCCCAGTCCTGGGGATGTTTCTAAAGCAACTCTGTCAAGCAATAAGTAAGCCAACCTCTTTATAGCATGTGCCAGTTACAAAAGGCAGCACATTCTCTTCTTGATTAAATCCATTTAGGTTGAGCTTTCCTCACTTTTAACCCAATGAAACTTAATTGATACACTGCTTGCAACGAATATATGCCCTTTCATGTCTATGCTACCCTCCAAGAATATAAAGAGAGCAGAGCCCATCAGGAACAAGCCTTGCCAAAAAATTATTCTGTAAGGAGGAGATCATACCTGGTTTTGGCTACTCTGGACCCTTAAATCTTGAGTTTAACTAATTAAGTTGGATCTTTACTAGAGATATTAAAGATCTTACAAGATTCTTAATTCCAGAACTTTATAAAGACAAACTTGTTGAGAATGATAACCTACCTTACAGAATGAGAACTATAAACATGTTTTTAGACAGTTAATGTAAATAGTTATGTGCCAACTACAAATGGAATTCTAATGCCAAATTTTCCATTCCAACCTCACTAGGGAGCTACCAAAAGCAATCTCTGTTTTTGTCCAGATTTCTCTTCTTTGCATTGTCCAGGCCAGTCTTCTGCCTCTTTCTTATTAGGTACAGGATAGGGCCATTGCTTCTCTGTATCAGGCCCTTATTCATGTCCTCTGCAGTTGTTTGCAGTCTCTATCCACAGTGCCTCCAAATTCACTTTAAAATACCAACTCCTTATTAATATCACTGCTAAAGAGGTCTCACCATGCTTTCCTCGTACTTCAGACAATTTTTAGCTCTATAGTTCTTCCCAATTTAAAAACAAAATGAATTTCACAAACAGAATTGAAATGTCAAATTTTACTACCATCTGGATTTAAAGACTGCAAGAAAAACTAGGTTTGGGTTGTTTTATTTTTGTAGCCAAAGTGAATGTATTACAGTACATTTGTTTTCAGACCATTTACCTCTCTATCTCTAGACATTTCACTCCAGGGGAATAAGGTATTCATAAGAAAAAGAGGAAACCATCCAGAAAATTCTAAAAGGACTATAAAATTTGGTAGTTGCATCGATATAATGGAAGAAAAATCTTCCAATTCCTCTTCATCATTGTCATGAGGATAAACCCGATCTGCTCACTGCACTGAATTTAGAACCGCCAATGTGAGTTAACAACTTGGCTCTGCTCCTCTGGGGGCTTACAATCTGATATATGCACAGACATAAAGGATATACAGGCAACTTAACAAAGGCTTTATGGTCCATCCATTTAAAGCACAATGCCGCTCCAGTGCCTCCAGGGTAAGAGAAAGAATAGCAGCTGCTAAAATGGGCAGGTGGGATAAATCTGACCTGGAAGAGGGGTGACAGTCTCCTGGTACGAGGACATCACCTCAGGGAAGAGCTCAGGGAAGAGCCCAGGGCTATGATACGTGCAAAAGGTCACAATGTAATTTCCTATATTAGAAAAGCACCTATAGCATGCATCAATCAGCTCTCTCAAGAACCCCAAAAGAGTCAACCAACACAAGACTGGTCATTTAGTGACATGGAACCTTAGATCCTGAGAATGATTTGGCTTGGGTGACTTGTGAGAAGACACTCCAATTGCAACATTGGCTTTTGGTCAGTATTCCCTGGATGGAAACCTGGTTACTCCCCAACTTCAGGAAATCCTTATAAACTCAACAATTGATCCTACTAAGTACCACAAATTGTACTAGATTCTGGGAATAGAGCAGTAAAGACAGACAAGATTCCTATAAGTTTTTTTAATTGTGTGTTTTTAATTGTGGCAAAATATAAAACAGAAAATGTACCATTTTAGCCATTTTAAAAAGTGTGCAGTTTGGTGGCATTAAGTTCATTCACATCGTTGTGCAACAATCACCCCTATTCAGCTCCAAAAGCTTCTCCAACTTATAAAACTGAAATTCTATATCCATTAAACAATAACTACCCCCTGTTCCCCTCTTCCTCCAGATCTTTTCTAAATGTAACTACTCTACCTCATACAAGTGAATCATACAATATTTGTCCTTTTGTGTCTGGCTCATTTCACTTAGTATAATATAATAGCTTCATGGTTCATCCATGTGTAGCAAGTGTCAGAATTTCATTTCTTTTTAAGGCTGAATAATTCTATTGTATGTATATACAACATTTTGTTTACTCATGTCCTCCATCCATGGATATTTAGGTTGTTTCCACCTTTGGGCTATTAATAACTAATGGTACTATGAATATTAGTGTAACATTATCTGTGTGAGTCCCTACTTTTAATTCTTTTGGGTATATCCAGAAGTGGAATTGCTGGATCATATGGTAAGTCAATTTTTAATTTTTTAAGAAACCTCTATACTGTTTCTATAGCAGTTGCACAATTTTACATTCCCATCAGTGCACCAGTTTCTCTACAGCCTTGTCAGCACCTGTTACTTTCTGTTTTTTTATTTCTTCATTTTATTTTAATAAAAGCCAGGCCTACTAATGGTTGCAAAGTGGCATCGCGTTATGGTTTGGATTTGCATTTCCCTAATAATAAATGCTGTTTAGCATCTTTTCATGTGTTCAGTGGCTATTTGTACATCTTCTATGGAGAAATATCTATTCAAGTCATTTGCCCATTTTTTGAATTAAGTTTTGTCATTGTTGTTGAGTTTTAGGAGTTCTTAATATATTCTAGAATATTAACCCATTATCAGATATATGATTTACAAATATTTTCTGCCATCTCATGAGTTGCTTTTTTCACTCTTTTGATGGCATTTGTCTTAATCTATTTGTGTACCTCTAAATGAATACCTGAGATTGGGTAATTTATAAACAAATAAAAAAGGTTTATTTGGCTCATAGTTTTGTTGGCTGGAAAACTGAGCCTCTGGGGAAAGCCTCAGGCTGATTACCCTCCTGATGGAAGGCAAGGAAGAGCCAGAGTGTGCAGGATCACATGACAAGAGAAGAAGCACTGAGTCACTGAACAGGTGACTTGAAGGGTCACCTGAAGTGACACTTCAGATGGCACTTCAAGGTATCTTGTTCTTCTGGGGCTACAGTTGCACAAATTCTGGCTTCAGGTTCAGGGGCATGTCAAGCAGCAATAAGTAATAGAAATGGTGTTTTTGCTACAATAATTTTTTAGTAAGGAAACCAACACAATAAACCAGATGATAAAGTCATTGAAGAATGATGAGAGATAGCAAAGAGATTCTGGAAGGTGACATCTTATTAAGAGAGATGTTAGGTGGTAAATTCTAAAGACAGGAGCTCAATGGACTTACGTTTTCAAAGTCAGAAGAAGGACAGATGGATTTAGAAGGATTAACAGGAAGCAAAAAGTTATCTACTCCACCTACATGCCCTGAGGCAAATGAGGGGTTAAAGAGAAAGGCATCTTCTGCTTGAAAGGAAACTGCACTGGAGAGCAGTTTCATGGGGAACAGACACGTCTCAGTTAGAGAAGGGTAAGCAAATAGTCATAGAAGAGTCTTGGAACCTAGAAGAGTTTTCTGATAGGAAAACCAGGAATTCCAGAGTGCAGTGGAGGAGTTTGAGATTATAGAGAAGCACAGAAGACATAGGCAGAATGCAGGAGGTTGAAGGCAATCTGCAGATAAGCAACATGTGATAATCATCTGGGAGGGCTGGACTTCTGGTGCCAACTAAGGTTACTGGAATATAGGGTGTGTTGGGAGCAGGCCTGCAGGCCTAAAGGAAAGTGAGTACCCAGTGTCATCAGAGCATTTAGCTAGGAGTCATGAGGTCACTGTTTATTCCTCCATTTCACCAGGGGTGTCTGGGGAATGGAAGCTGGCCTCCCAAGGGAACAACTCAGCATGGGCCAAGGCTGCCCAGTGAGCAGTGCTGGCTGGGAAGGAGCTGCCTCCTTGGAAGCACTCCCTCTGTTGAGACCTCCAGACACTGATCTCTCCTACACTGCAGTGTTGTCACAGCCTGAGCACCAGTGTGGTCACTGGTTGCTTCCCCAGGTGGGAGGCGCAGACAGAAGGGCTATAGTCCGTCTTAGAGCAAAAGTTTTATGGCAACTGGAAAATGAGACCAAATGTAGGGTAGAGGCTATAAGGGGCTATTAGTCTTTCCTTGTGGAGGGGAAAAAAGGGTTATAGTTGATTTGGGTTTTTTGCTTTTGGTATTTTGTTTTGTTTGTCATCTGAATTCTAGCCTCATTTATAAGTAAGTTTCTTTTGCTCCATTTTTCAGGCTCTGCTACCCTCAATTGCGTCTCTTTAAACCCTCAAAAAGACCCCTTCTTCCTTGACCATTATTCCAACAAATGATACAGCTAGGCACAACTCAGCTGCCTTCATGCAACATTTCAAACAAACTCCAGTGAAACTTCCAACAACTACTGCTCTCCCATCACCCTTAGTTCCCATTTCCACCACAAGAAATCAAACAAAAAAGAAGTAGACAAAGACACATGACACACAGATGATAGATAGAGATAGAGAGAGAAGGGAAGAGAAGGGAAAGGCAAAGAAGGGAAGGGAAAAAAGAGGAAGAAAGGGGAGAGAAATAGATATGGGTAACCCTTCAATGGCTGGTGAAATGTCTAGATATTCTTTGGAACAATTCAGTCCTATAATCTTATAAGAAGGATAATCTTTTTTTAGAAACCTAATTCACAAAATTAAAACTAATTTTCTAATTCCCCAACTTCTATTGTCCAAAAACTTAGCACAACTCCCAGACAAAAGCAGACTTCAAGTAGGAAAATCCCAGAGAAATCATTTCAAGGCCACTCTGGAGCTGTCTCCCTACCCTCTAAATCAGAACTTATCTTAAAAATCCAAGTAAAAGAATCAGTTTGGAGTCAAAGTATGAGCTCTGGAAAGAAGATCTGCCTTAAATAGAAGCCGAATTCCAATCTTGTCTGGAAGACAGCTTCTTATATAAGGGTTAATCTCATAATAATGAGGAGGAACTGGCATCCTCTCTCAGAACCATCATTGGATTGTGGTAGCTCACGCAGAGAGTCAGGAGCACAGTGTCAAGGACAATCACTCAAGGAGCCTTCACTTAGAATACCATAGTGAATTTACTCCTCAGTAGCCTGTAAGACTTTCTCTCTTAAATAAACACTCTGCTTTTTTTCTTTGTTCATTTCAGAGACTCAGCAGGGAAAGTATAGACATAGCCTAGATCTGCAGTCTTCAATACCAGGCCTCGGACTAGTACCAGTCCCTGGCCTGTTAGGAACTGGGATGCACATCAGAAATGACAGCAAGTGAGTGAGTAAAGCTTCATCTGCATTTACAGGCATTGCCCATCCCTCACATCACTGCCTGAGCAATGCCTCCTGTCAAATCCCCACCTTAGTCCTTGTAAAAATTATTTTCCATGAAACAGGTCCCTGTCCCTGTCACTCACATCACCACCTAAGCTCCTTCTCCTGTCAGATTCCCTCCTCCCCACCCACATCCATGGAAAAATTATCTTACAGGAAAATGGTCCCTGGTGCCAAAAAGATTTAGAGACCACTGGCCTAGATCATAAGTTCTCAAATGCCGATGCACTATGGATTCCCCCAGAAGAGACTCATCACAACTGTAAACCCCCAGGACCCTGTAATCCTACCACTAGGCATAAAAAAAAAAAAAAAAAATCCTTTTATCATAAGAACATTTGCACTCGATTGTTTATAGCAGCTCAGTTTATAATAGCCAGAATGTGGAAACAACCTAAATGCCCACCAACCTCACTTCATCCTCATGTGTGATCTCTGGGATGCGATGTTTCTATTCCCATTTTACAAATGAAAAAGTTGAAGCAAAAGAAAGTTAAACAGTTTAACCAAGTCATTCCATTAATATGTGACAAGTCTGCTGTTATGTACAGAGAGTCTAATGCCAGATCCTGTGTGGTATCAACTCCATGAACACCACCCTATTCACTTAACACCAAAGCAAGGTTCTGCAATTCAGAAGAAAATGAGTTATTTTGAAAGTTGGTTTGTTTGGGGAAATTTTTTCCTTCAAATCTAAGTTGTTTTCTTATTAAACTCCACACACACATACACACACAACAATTCTGCACTTTGTAAAGCTGGCATGGCAATTATCTAAGCAAAACGGGACATTTTTAAAATTCTAAAGCATTTCAAAGAATGTTAAATTACAAAAAAAAAAAAAAAAAAAAGTGAAAATTACTCCTCCAGGACACAGAATTATTTATAAAGCTACCATAACTTCCAAAATAATGTTGAAGTATGATGACATTTGTTCCATTAAAAACAAAAAAAACAAAAAACTCTTTTGACCTTTTCAGGTTCATTGTTCCTTGATTAGTCAAGCCAAAGTAAGCATTCCTGGCATTGTTGTACAATTGTTCCATGCTGTATTCCAAAATATTTATATGGTATGACACACTTGAGCTATGTTTGCTTATAGCAGTTAGGTTTAGAACCACTTTAAGGAATACACAGATCTATAATTCAGCCAGTGCTCCAATAAGACTTTTTCAGGACCCCCATCCCACCCTTTCATCCTCTCTCAAATCTATGGTTCTGTCATCCACCTGTGTCTCCTTTCTACTTGTGCCAGCTTCATCTAAATGTACTCTAGCCACTGATTATAGTTTTTTAAAAGAAATTATTCCAGGTAATTTGAAGGGAAAAAAAGGTTACAGGGTTTGTACTTTTTAGGTAGTTTCTCTTATAATTGTGTCCCACCCCTAAGAGGTATGCCGTACCCCCTAACATTGTGCCCATTAAGTGGGAGCACACCTATCCCACTCTCTCCTTCCCTCTCCCCACTCCCTCATTCCCCCACTCCCACCTTGAATTTTTCTCTTGTGTGGGCATGTATTAGATTGTCTACTGGCTTCATATTAGTATTGAATACATTAGATTCTTGCTCCTGCATTCTTGTGATACCTTACTAAGAAGAATGTGTTTCAGCTCTACCCAGGATGTAAAGAGTCCATCTCTCTCTTTCTTTTTAATTAAAATGTTAAATGGTAAGTCTCCATCTCTTTTAATGGCTGAATAGTATTCCATGGTATGTATGTATGTATGTATGTATATATATATATCAAACAAGCTTTACTTGTTTGTGTCCTTAGTTGTGCAGATTTTCATCTTAATTAAGTCCCATTTGTTTATTTTTGTTGTTATTGTGATAGCCACTTAAGTTTTCTTCATAAAATCTTTCTCCTGGCCAACATCATCAAGAGATTTTCCCACACTTTCTTCTAATATTTTTATCATTTCATGTCTGAGATTTAAATCTTTTATCCATATTGAGTCAATTTTTGTATATATATATATATACCACAGTTCATTAATCCATTCCTTGGTTGGTGGGCATTTAGGTTGTTTCCACATTCTGGCTGTTGTAAACTGAGCTGCGATAAACAATTTAATGCAAATGTCCTCATGATAAAAGCATTTGTTTTCTTCTGGGCAGATGCCTAGTAATAGGATTGCAGGATCAAATGGGAGGTGTAATTTGAGTTCCTTGAGGATTCTCCATACTTCCTTCCAAAGAGGCTGTATTAGTTTGCAGTCCCACCAACAATGTAAAAGTGTTCCCTCTCTCCACGTCCACACCAACAACTGCAGCTTTTGGACTTTGTCATGTGGGCTATTCTCACTGGGGTTAGGTGGTATCTCAGGGTGGTTTTGATTTGTATTTCTCAGATGATCAGGGAAGATGAGCATTTTTTCAAATGTTTTTTAGCCATTTGTCTGTCTTTATCACAGAAGGTTCTGTTCATATCTTTTGCCAGGTGGTAGATAGGATTGTTTGCTCTTTTTTGTTGATTAGTTGAGTTCTCTGTAGATTCTAGTTATCAACCCTTTGTCAGATTCATACCTTGCAAATATCTTTTCCCATTCTGAAGGTTGTCTTTTTGCTTTACTTGTTTGTGTCCTTAGTTGTGCAGAAGATTTTCATCTTAATTAAGTCCCATTTGTTTATTTTTGTTGTTATTGTGATAGCCACTTAAGTTTTCTTCATAAAATTTTTCTCCTGGCCAACATCATCAAGAAATTTTCCATTCTAGGATTAAAGATGGCGGCTGAGTAACAGCTTCCCTGTAAACATTCACATGTTGAAGAAATTTGCCACAACTAAACCAGCTCTCCAGGACATTCTTAGACCTATCCTCCATAAAGACCAGCATAATTCTCCACCACAAAAGTAAACCCACCCAGAAAATTTTTGATCAAATTCCAACTTCC
>CAUYPK010095148.1:0-13719 GCA_963574355.1 Loris lydekkerianus | reverse complement strand
TCTGGAAAGTTCTCCTTCATAATCTCATGGAGAAGAGACTCTGTGCCTTGTGAAGCCACTTCGTCACTTTAGGGGATCCCTATAAGACAAATATTGGTTTTCTTTGAATTATTCCAGAGCTCTCTGAGGGAGTGGTCTGTTCTTGCTCTTCATTTCTCTTCTTTGAGGGTTTCGTAGCATTCAAAAGCTTTGTCTTCAATGTCAGAAATCCTTTCTTCTGCTTGCTTTATTCTATTACTGAGGGATTCTACTGTGCTTCTCAGATCTTTGAGGGATGCAACTTCTTGTCTCAATGTGTCAAAATCTTTGGTCATTTGGTCTTTGAATCCATTGAATTCTTGAGATAACTTTTGGAATTCTAATTCGATCTTATTTGCTATACAGATTCTGAATTCAGTTTCTGACATCTCAGCTATTTGTTTGTGCATGGGGTCTTGTGCTGTTCCTGCCCCATTAATCCTTGGGGCAGTTGATCTACTCTGATTATTCATAATGCCATAGTTTTTCTGTTGATTTCGCCTCATGATTGTTTTTCGCCGTTGCCTCTGTCCTCCCTCAGAGTTGGGGAGGTGTCTCTCCAAGATAAGACCCCAGCGGGATCACTCTATTGTTGCTGGATCTTTGTAGGGAGTGACCCTGTGTAGTTCCTCTGGGGCTGCTCTAGCTAGGGAGTTATGGTTGTGGAAGGAGCTCTGGTGTGTGACACACCCGGATCCAGCAACAGGGCTGGGGGTGGTGCACACGGTTCTGGGAGTGCCTGGCACCCAGTGACTTTGGCACAGAGAGCCCAAGGCTCCAGCAGTCTCTGGCCAATAGAAGGGCTCAGTGCAGAGGCAGGGAGGGCTCCAGAGTTCATGCAGCTACCAGAGTCCCTGGCCAGATGAAGGGGCTAGTGTGGAGGCTGAGAGGACACATGGGGGAGGATGCAGAGTTGCGTGGTTCCTGCAGTTCCTGGTCAGGGAATGTGGAGGTCCGGTGGGTGCGGGTCACCGTTTGGGGGTCACTGCACAGCTCTTATGGAGGTCTGGGCGGCACCAAGCTCAGGAGTTTGAGGTTGCTATGAGCTGTGACGTCACGGCACTCTACCCAGGGCAATAGCCCAAGGCTCCAGTGTGCCAAAACTGTCTCACTCTGCCCCTCAGGATTAAGGCTGTAAGGCAGCTCAGTCCCTGCCTTTAGACTGCTCAGTCACTGGGTTACTTTGTCCCACCCAATCCCTTGCTCTGGGACCCTGAGGGTGGAGCTTGCCGGGGCAGTTTTTCAAAATGACTTCCTATGCCCAGCTCAGTGGCTCAGTCTGGGGCCGCAGACAATGCCCAAAATCCTCCACACTCTTGCTCAATCTCTCCCCAAGGCAGTTCAACTGAGTGCCAAGTCCAAGAACACCAAAACAGTTCACAGGTTTGCAATCTCACTGCTGCTTGTACTTACGGTTGCTGACGTGATTAGGTCGATTGAACACACGCAACCACTTGCCAGTTTTCCATTGTTTTTGTTCTGCTCTTGGGGTCCAGAAGTCCCTTGTTGGCTCCCTGTATCCTGAAAGGGATGATTATAGGCAGATCCCACTGGTCAGAGATGCCTGGAGTCTTGTCTCCCTAGACTCGCCGTGCCCAGTTTCAGGGAAGCTGTTCCTCGGCCACCATCTTTAATACTCCTCTCGTGAACATGAATAAAATTTTCAGACTGGAAGTTGCTCTGGATTCTTGCAAACCAATGCAGGGAGGGGTAGATAACCTGAGTGGAAATGGTGGGAAATGAAGAAGGACATGAAAGACATAAAACACACAAGAGACAAAGATAGGATGGAGCAAGTAGGTCTGACTGCAGCCAGCCAGCCAGTCAGCCAATTTCCCTGTTTTGAAATTGAGTGCAGATCTATTGGTGATGAATTCCTTCAGCTTTCATATCCGAATAAGTCATTTTCCCCTTTTGTTTTATTGAGACATTTTTGCTTTTGTGAAAAAATTAATCTTCTACTTTTTTCTCTTAAAGATGTTGCTACACTGTGTTTTAGGTTGTGTGCTTCTAATTAGAAATACGCTGTCAACATCACCTTTGTTTTATAGGTGGAATGCATCTTTCTACTTCCAGCTTCTTCATCAACAGATAAGAGCGATCTAGTTCTGATGTCCTGTGCTGTAGCTCTCTTCATGTTTCTTGATTTTAGAGTACATTGTGATTCTCTCATCTGCAAGCTTATAATTTTTATCAAGTACAAACAAATGCAGCCATTATTTGTTTTAATATTACTCAGCTGTCTTCTCCCTCAAGACTACAGTGATACATACATTTAATTATTTGAAGTTATGCTACAGCCCACTGATGCTCCATTCATTTTAATTTTTTCCCTCCTTTTTGTGTTCCATTTTGCATAGATTACTTAGCTATGTCATTGTGGTGGGCAGGATAATTGCCACTGAAAATTTTCCATACCATAAATACAGAAACTTTGAATATGTTATTTTATACTGTGGAGGAAATTAAAGTTGAAGACAGAATTAATATTGCTAATAAGATGACCCTTAAAATAGGAGGAAGCGTGTATTTATTTGTGTAGGACCAATCTGATCATTAAAGCTTGAAAAGTGGAAAAACAACAATAAGGGTGAGAGATAGACCATAGTCAGGGAACGTGAGATGAACTTGACCCATTGTTTCTGGCTTTGAAGATCAAAGAAGAGTCTGATGGCCCATGATCATATCAATGTACACAGCTATGATTTAAATAATAAAAAAAAAAGAAAAAAACAAAACAAAACAAAACAAAACAAACAAAAAAAACACCTGAAGGGACAGTTCTCAGCAGCTGGGAAGAGCCAGGAAACAGATTCTTCACAAAATCTTCCAGAAGAAGTGCAGCCTTTCCAATATAATGACTTTACCCTAATGAGATTTGGATTTCTGTTGGATTTCTGATTCACTTAATTGTAAAATAATAAATGTGTTTGTGTATTTTTATTGTTGTTGTTGCAATTTTTGGCCAGGGCTGGGTTTGAACCCACCACCTCAGGTATATGGGGCCAGCAGCCTACTCCTTTGAGCCACAGGCGCTGCCCAAGTCTGTGTATTTTTTATACTACTCATCTGTAATTGATCACAAAAGCAATGGAAAGCTAAGCAAAGCTAGTCATTGATCTCACTGGTCTTTTTCCTGCCATCTCTAACTAATTTGGTTTCAACCTTGCCAGGCTGGTTATCTCAGATATTGTCATTTTTAGCTCAAAAATTTAAATTGTGTTTTTTATTCCACTTTACCTCTATTTAAATAAAAAACATTTCCTCTATTTCCTTGAACACGTGAGATCTAGTGGCAAACACCCTCGTAACATTCTTGTCCAAGGGTTATGTCACCTCTATTATTGATTGACATTTATATTCATCACGACTGGTATTTTTCTATTTTCTGTATGCCTTGCAAATTTTGCTTGGATACTGAACAATGTGAAGACACCATGGTGTTGTACACAGTTTTGTATTCTCAGTGTTCTATTTTTATACTAGATAGTAAGTTACTTGGAAAGAATTTTGCTCTTTCACATCTTCTTTTAAGACTCTGTTATGTGGAACCAGTTCTTCATTTTCTTTAGGGGCTACTTATTTCCTTTATTGAGGCAAGCCTTTCTTAGTACAATGCTTATTACTCTGGCTGTTGGACAGAGGCTCTATTGCTAGTCTTGTTTTATTTCTGCGAACTGTTTCCTTAACCTGTAATTTCTCTGCTTTCAAGTAGTTTCCTTACATGAAGACGTGGATGAGCTTCAGTAAACTAAATTCTTGAGGGAGATCTTTAGCAGATCAATGCTGTCTTTTCCCTATAAAGCTTTCTTCTTTTTAGTAAGAAGCCCTGAAAAATCTTGGCTCTATTGGAATCTAAGTTTTATCCCCTCAATTTTTGGCTTTGACTGAATTTCCATTCCCTGGACTATTTCCTAGAAATTTCTTCAAGCTGTAAGGAGGAGCAATCTTAAGGCTCATCTTTTTCACTTTCCATTTCACAGAAACCACTGTTCTTCCATGCCTAGCTATCTAGGGCTGGGAGTTTCACACCTTTGTTTTCATATTTAGTTGTTTCTAGTGGGAGGACAAATCTGCTCTGTTCCTCCATCTTTCCTGGAAGCAGAAATCTCACATGGTATTCTGGTGCCCATATTCCCAGACTGTTCTACGTATTTATACATTTTTCTTTTTCAGATTGCTCTTTGCACATAAAATATAATGAGAACATTTAATTCTTTTTAAAAAGTTCTCCCTATTATGATCTTCCTTTTTGTATATTCCTAATTATTCTCTTAGGTTAAGTTGTAAATTAAGTTAATAACTTTAGTGCAACTGGCAAATGGTCAAATTAGCTCCACCATCAAATAGATCCCTGTTCTATGTCAGCTGTGAAAATTGGGGTTTAAAATCTTGTTTTTAGAGAAGTTAATTTCTGTCTTAATTTGTGATTCTTTGATATTATTGAAATGGAATTTAACAAAAGTACGGACATTTATGGTTCTTTTTGTGTTGTCTATGTATTTCTTCACTTGTTTCTTCATTGTAACACCCTTTTCTTGATGATTTGTCAATAACTTAAAATTTTAAGTGAAATATTCCATGTGATATTTATTAAAATGATGTACCCAATTCATTTTGATTTTATATTTTAAGCAAATATTTCCATGTTTCATGTTTTTATTATTTATAAAAATAAATATATTTATATTATATTTATCTATTTTTATATCGTTAGTTCCATCAACATTTTCTCTTTATGTTAAGGTCTTTGCTTAGAATGGTATCTGCCATTTTCTATCAGAAAAATAGACACATATAGACCAGATTAGTTATAATAGCATTTTTGTATTTGATGCTTTATTCTTTGTGCACTTTTTGCTAATGGCATATGATACAGATATCAAAGAATACATTTGAAATAGGCAAGTGAGCAGTAGCTATGAGACATGTAGAAAAAACATACAGACTTCTCTGCAATGCACGTATATTCAAGGCTTTCCCGCTCTCTCTAATATTAATACATCATCTGAGATATAAGCCATTATTCATGTATTTTTGCATGGCTGTTTATAACTAAACATAGTATGCTATTATTTTCTTTACAGTCTCTAGGATTAGTGTTTTGTTTCACCTTAGACCAAAGTAATCTCTGGAACTATAATCAGGTGCTTGCAGGCACTAAAGCATACATTTTTTTTAAATTAGGAAAACAGTGTAAGATTCCACTGGATAGAAACAGACCTTCAGATCAGCAAGGCTAAGATGCATGCTAACAGGATGTTTCAAACACTGTGGTTATTTGCTATTTTGATAAAAAACCTCTCATACAGATTCAATAATGCAAATAAGCAAAAGAACTAATTTGTGTATTTCATCCTCATTCATAATAACATGAAATCTTTACGTCAAAAGAGCCAGGTTCTTCATTTAAATAATTTCTACCAAATTCAAAAGATACTTAGTTTAGGATTGGGAACAGTATTGGCTTCTGTTTCCATGTTTGTTATTTTCTGTATTAAATAAATATTCTGAGACAAAATTCATAGAATTCACAGACTGCTAAAGGAATCCATGGCACAAAATATATTAATAATCTTTGATAGATATAGATTAGTTTCAAATATTTCTGCTATATATTTTATTGATGAAATAAATCTGACATTAATGAATACATGATTTAAATATGTAATTCTAATATGTGATAATTTTCTTCAGTGCCTGTTATGTTAGTTTCTTAATACCACTGCAATAAGTTACCACAAAGTTAATGGCTTTGCATAACAAAAATTGAATATTTTGGAGTTAAAAGGTCAGAGATTAAAATTCAGTCTTAGTGGTCTAATGCCAAAATGTCAATAGGACTGATTCTTTCTGGAGGTTCTATGGAGAGTGAATTTGGTGCCTTTTCTTGTTTCTAAAAGGTTGCCACATTACGTGGCTGTGCTCCACTTTGAAAGCCAGAAGCTTAGCATCCTCCCATCACTCTCACTGCTTCTGCCATCATGTCACCTTTTCTTTCTCACCTGCTTTCTTTTCATGAATTAAATTGGGCCAATTTAGGTAATCTGGGATAATCTCCCCCATCTGAAGACCCTTAGTTCACTCACTTGGGCAAAGTCCCTTAAGCCATGTAGAATAACATAGGCACAGCTCCTGGGGACTAGAACATAGACACCTTTGGGGTCTTTATTTAGTTTACCCCACCACTCATAGACATATTAGCAGCAGAACTGAGAACAAACAAACACAAACCCCGCACCTGAGCACACCTCCTGAACACCCATGTTCTCTCCTTCCGGAAGGCTTTCCAGAGTCGGACATGCAGATAGATGCATGAATGTAACTCTGCTGTCTGTGTCACCAGCGACCACTCTCCTTTCTCTCCGTATCTTTCTAACAGAATTCCAACATATTTTTCATGTTTTTAACCCCCAGCTACATGCTTAGAACTGTAAATCCATTTCTGGAATAAAACAGAATGAATCAATGAATATTACAAAATCCAGATTCACGGTTCTACTTTTTCCCGTTAACAATTTACATCATTGAAATGGAGCTTAATTTGTTACAACTTCTCCCTTAGAGCTGATTTTAAAGCCTGGTAGAATCACTTTAAGGAGTTTTGCTAAAAATGCAGAGATTCTGATTCAGTGGATCTGCGGAGGGGTCAGGTATCTGCATTTTTTAACAAGTGACTTTTGTGGACTTCGATACAAGTGGTTGAGGCCTATTATCCAAGGTCTATCGTTTCAATCTGTGTAACTCACATGGGGTGCTCATGGCACCCTAAAAGTTAGGGTGCTGCATCTTCAGTTGGCAAGGGTGATTCCAGACATGAGAATAAGTTGGAAAAGGATATTTAAGTATGTGTCTGTATATCATTAAGGTACACAATGATAAAGTTCATGTATTTATATTACAGTTCTAGAAGATGATAAAAATACATGGAAAATTCCTGACAAATGTCTAAAGAAAAGATATAAAATGATGCAGATTAGAGGAGGGGATTTTCAGAACATTTACAGCCAAATTTTACTTATCATAATTCTTGGGATGCTTTTTCAGAAAGAAACAGAGCCCCGGACCCTAGAACCTGGTCTTTGTCAAAAATAAACTGTTGGTGCAGCCTTTTTTTTTTGTTCTTTATTTCTGCATTGTTTGAAGGAGTAAAAATTTTGATTTACATAAAGGGCAGGCATATATTGTACTTCTACTATTGATAGTTATCTTACCAGAATCACAGAAACAAAACAATCCATTTCTTTATTCCTTTTTTTCTTTCTCTCGCCCTCCTTCTCTCCCCCCATCTCACCCTCTACTTTTTTCTCCATTCTTTCTTTTCTCTCTCACTCCCCCTTTTCCTTCCTTTGATCCCTTCCACTTGCAGGCTAATAACACCAAAATGAAGAGCATAACACCACAACACTGGTGTTTCCCTGACCCTGATGTGTTGGCGGTTGATTGTCTCACAGCCCCCTGGGAGAAAGGCTTTTACAAGAAATTCCATAATTTGTGCCAAACCCTTTGGGATTTTTCGTGTGTGTGTGGATGTGGATGTGATTTTTGTTTGTTTACTCACTTCTTAAAGACTGAGATGGAGTCGTTTCTTAGTTTCTCCTACTCTGAAAGGATTTCAAATATGACAAAATATAGTAAAACTATTGCGATGAATTGCATAATTACACTATTTTAACACATATGCTGTCTACAGCTATTTTTCTTATCATGAGCACAGAGTATCATTTTACAAATGGGCTACTTATTTATCCTTTTACTTTCTACTGAAATTTTAACATTCTGTTCCTAAATATTAAAAAAGACGTTATTTATTTTCTTCAAGCAATATTTCTTCATTGTCTATTGTAAGGCAGGGTCTCTATCATATCTTGTACTTAGCTTAATGTCTTGCTGAGGAGATAAACAAGTAAACATGGGATTACAAGACACTACTATTGCTTGTATTTTGGTAAAAATAGGCAGAAGGTTGTTTTGACTGCTCAGTAGGGATGCTTAGTCATTTTACGTGAGATGCTGAAGGCTTGTTGGAAGAGATGACACTTAAGTTGATATCTAAAGACAGACATCAGGCTGTTGAATGTGGATTGAGGGGTTAAGGACAAATTATTCCAAGTTGAGAAAACAGTATCAGCAAAAACACGGCCAAGACACTGCTGCACCCCACAGGTGAGCAAAGATTCCTGGTGACTGAGTGAGGGATCAATAAAGTAAAGGGTTAGACTGAAGAGTTAAGTAGGGAGTGTGATCGTGAACTTTGTGAAACATTTAAGGGCATTTGTACTTAAGAGCTGATTCTTTTCAGAGGACAATATTTGTAGAAGTAAACTAAGAATGCAATTGACATAACCAAGGGAAGAAATGATGGCAGATGCAACTTACTTAGCAGAGTAGCAGAAGAGATGGAGAAAGACGGACATATTAGAGATACTGGAGACTACGTAGATGCTCTGAAGGCTGCTGCAGAGAGCAGCAGAGACTTAAGAACAGCCCCTGACTCCTTATCTGGGCTACTGAATAGATAATATTGCTATTTACTGAGATGGGGGCACAGGGAGGAGAGAACTGAGGATGAGCTTAAGCTGATGATGACTTTGGATTCTTGAATATTAATATTGACAAATATTAATTTTCCTGTTGTAACATATTTACCTGCTTCTTAGATAAAACTCCTTATTAACATGAAAGGTGAATGAAATTCTCCATTAAGAGTTTTCCTTTGATTTGTGTTTTTCCAAGGCCCTTTCCACAACAATCAACCTTTATAACCAACGTGTGTTAAATAGAAAAGATTTAATAGTCTCCCCATTTGGTTTATAACTAAACAAATGAAATCTGCAACCTTTTCATCAAGATAGCAAAACACTCTAGGAGATATTAAGAAATGTTTAGAGCTGTAGCTGTTCAAACTGGAATGGGACTCTAGAGGTCATGTGGCCCAACTATGTAATTTTTGGGTGATGCTATTTGTGAAGAACATCCAGAAGTTCTGACATCAAAGGGCTATAATTTCCTTTGCCTGTTCTCTATTGATTTCATGAACATATGTTAAAATTTATTTTGGTTGCATGGTCCAAGTGTTTGTACTTTCCTGCAATCAACCTCTTCCCCAACATCAAATTCCCCTTCTCACCATGGGCTATGGCTGGAGTTTTCCAGTTCTCTGAAAGATCTCGCTTCCTACATTATTTCAACTCAGAGGTGAGGAGGCTTTTTTTTCTCTCTCTCTGGAGAGGGGAGATAACAAATATATTTTCTTTGCAGGCCACATAGTTTCTATCCCTAAAACTCAACTCTAGCGCTGCAGTGTGTAATCAGCCATAGGCAATAAATAAATGAAGGAGTGTGACCGTGTCCAACAAACTCAAAAAACAGGAGCGCAGTGAGTTTGGCTCATGGGCTGTGTTTCTGCTAATGTTTGTACTAACTTAAGAAAAACGATAACATGTTATATTTTTTCCCTTATCTTTTTTTTATCCCTCTTTAAATCCCACCATGATCTGTTTCCATGTATTTAAACTTGATTCCTAGTTAAAGTTTGCTACTTTTGCTTTCAAAAATTGCCTTTATTACATGAGTTTGTACTGGGTAATTATTATATTCCCAGTGCAGTGCTAAGCACTTTGCATGTGTTAGCTTATTTAAAATTACAACAAATGTAAGAATTACATACTATTAATATCATCGTTCACATTGTAAAGGTAAGGAAAATGATATCAGCAGGTTAAGGAACCTGCCCAAGGTTAGAAGGGAATAGAATACGGTGTCCAGACATTTGCTCTGTGGAGCCGGAACTCTCTGCGACCATACTGTCTTCCAAGCTTTTTTGCATGCCTATAATTTTCTTCCTGACTGTATTCACTCAAAATGGACTATTAAAAAAAAAATCCAGACAAAATGCCTCCCCATACCAGGTCTGGTTTTTTTGGTTTATTTATTTATTTATATTTATTTATTTATTTTTTGGGGCCACTCTACCTTTTGGCTCTTAACACAGTGCCAGGCTCATCAAAGGAAATCTACATGCATTGATTGAACAAATAACTGGTATTTACTGCAGTAAATCCTTCCCCGATCCCTGCAGAGAGCTGTGTCTTTGCCTGTGTGTTCCCACAGAACTTTGTTACTATCCTGCCCTGAACCTGGCAGGATTTCACTATATTTTATCCTTTTCCATAACACTGTGATTTTGGCAAAAATCTCACCTCACATCGTATCTCACTCCTCTTTGTTTAATCAAGGACATAGTGAGCCCTTAATGATATTAACCAAATGCAATCAGAATTAAATACAAATTTATTATGGATATATGTATCTCTCCTACTTGACTGAATTCTTGAGGACAAGCCTCATGTTTTATTTTATCTAGCACCTGATCTGTTCGTGCCCGAAATATAGCTAAAATTTAAATCTATTTATTGAAGGCATAAATGCATTATTATTTGTGTATATACTATTCATAGTCACACACTTCTAGGAGGTGATAATTTAGTTGTGAGACCATGCATATACGATAGAAACTAAAATTTCATTTCATGTACTATGCAAGCAAGGACCAAAAAAGTAGTTAGAAAAATGTAGAAATGAGAGCTGAAAAAAGCAGCTAACTGTACGTCATAATAGTCAAAGAGATTCCGTACAGAAACTAATATTTATGCTCAAAAGTGAAAAGAGAAAAAATTTTAAGAGATAATTTTTCTTTTGTTCTGAGTTTTCTGAGGTTTTAATCATAAGCATGCATTTATTTTTAGTACACTTGATAGATGATCATGATTTTTAGTACACTTGATAGATGATCATGATTTTTCTTTATTTTATTAATGTAAATGAATACAATTTAGTGTGTTAACATTACCCTGCATTCATAAAATAAAATCCACCTAGTCACCATGGGTTTTTCTTTTAATGTTATATTTAAGAATTTCTGTGTCTCAGTAATAAGAAAGATTGCCTTGCAATTTTCTTTTCCTGTAATTTTTTGATAGGTTTTGGTTATGATGTTTATGCTGGCCTCACGAAATGAGTTGGTAAAACTTCCAGTTTTTGTAATATTCTCTGGACGAGTTTATGTAAAATCAGCATTATTTCTTCCTTAAATGCTAACGTATATTCCTCAGGAAATTCCTCCCAAAATATTTTTATATGATGGTTTTAATTATAGATCCAAATTTTGAACAGAGGTTATTTAGAATATTGATTCTTTTTGTTTCAATTTTGGTCAATTTTGTTTGGAAACTTTTTCTAATTTTGTCTAAATTAGTAAATATATTCACATGAAACTGTTCTTTGTATTATACTTTTAATATATCTTTATTTTTGCCTTTTTTACTTATATTATTGTAATTTAGTTTCTTTTTTCCTCAAATAATCTTGCTATGGTTCTATCAATTTTGTTGTTAATTGAAAAACTTACTTTTGAATTTTGATATTTTTCTATTGAAGAGTTGTTTTCTATTTCATTGATTTCTCATCTTACTCAAGTGTTTTATACATCTAGCAGTATGATACTTCAGTTACATGGGCAAAGCTTTAAAGGACCAGTGAACCATTATGGCCCAGGTAGCTCCACAATTATTGCATTATATGTACTTTAGTAATCAGATTGGAATGTTTGACTGTTTTGTTCAGACATAAGTTACAGAAAATAAAGTTGTGAGGATCACATGGTCTCTGCTGTGGGTATGTGAGTGTGTGCAACAGACTGGACTGGACAGGACAGAGGGTCAGACAAGAGGAGGAAGGACCAGCACGAATCTTAGTAAACCACATTGACAATTTTCCCCCTAACTCTCATATTAAATTAAACTTCTTGTGTGCACAGACTAAATCACATTTGTCATTTCATTATTTACACATCCTACAGAACTTCTCTTCTCTCATAGAAGATGTTCAATAAATGTTTAAAGAATAATGTAGTCAAAGCATTTTGTTAAAATTTACTTTATGTCACAAAATCCTCAGGACGTCACGTGACTTCTCAAATGTCATAGAGCTAGATGGCCATTACCCTGGCTTAGACGCACACTCAGCTGAGAGCCAGTCTGTGGGGACACTGAAGGAGATATGGGCTGTGATTTGGACAGTGGCTATGGCAATGTGAGGCCACATACTGGAAAGCCAAATTGCAATATATACATATTTTATTGATATCCTTTGTTCTTTAATAAATAAGTAAAACATAATTAAGCCATAGAAATAATATTCAATCAGATTTAGGTATGGTGTATATGTGTGCGTATTTGTGGTGGAGGAGAAATAACTTGTGTGGTCGTTTTTATTTACTAACCTTAGTTTTACCACATCTTGTGTTTGTAGTACTTATCTACCAATGCCTTAATTGTTTTCAAAGAAGCAGCTGGAAAGTAGTCACTGATAAGTTGAGCCCTGGTTTTCTTTAGGAATATACAACTGTATTTTTTATAGTCTTTTAACAACGAGATGAAGTGACCTGTGCTGAAGAAATACGGCACAAGGAGCTCAGGGAGGGAAAAGGGTAGCAAAGCATTTTGTTCCTATAAATTAAACCAAAGTGAAGCTGTGCCCTGGCCACTAACCCACATGCGTGGAGGTCTGTGCTGGACCAAGGGTGCAGGTGCACTGTCAGTCACGCGGCCTTTGCCAGCCTGTCTTCCCTTTGTCAGGCTTTACATGCAAATGGTATCTTTTAATTAGATCTCAGCCATTAGAAATCACTTCAGGGTGTGCTAAGGTTTAAGTTCTTTAGGCATTTTCCTTTTTCGATTACTTTGGCCTCTATCAGCATATTGAATTTCAGGTGTCACATAGGATAACTCAACAGTTACTAGCGAATTAAGAAGACCGACCTGACACCTTCCTAAGTCAATTATGCAGGCTTATGGAAGCCGAGTAACTCTGAGAAACTCCTTAGCAGTCCACTTAACTTGAATTGGCAAGAGAAAGAAAAAGTAGCGGAACTGGAACAATGTGTCCAGCAAAGGAATCACGGAGATGAGGGAAGGCTGTGCTCTCAGTCCTCAAGAAGAATATGGTGATATTTGCATTAATATGAACAGCAATTAGAGTTTTCTACTTGGATAACATAGAGAGCTTAAATAAGTCACATGAATCAGTGTGATTTTATTTAAGAACTATGTATGCATTGATTTAATTTTCTTGTTTATATTTTCATTATTATGTACTTGATGTCTATTAATTAAGTCTTTTATAACCATGCTAAGGTGATGTGAATCTCATAACTGGATAAGCAATTTTAAACTCTACACTCTGAATGCCTGGAAACTAAAAAAAACAGAGTCACATATAAAATCATAAGGACAAAAACAAATGTAGGAAATAGAAATTTGACTAGTGCTACAACAAGTAAATGTGCATTAACGTTCGGTGGATATAATTCACATTGTGGAAAATCAGCATTAGTAAAATTGGGGGGATGGGAAAAGACCAGTCAATATGTGAGATTTGTAACATTTTTTTTTCCCTTTTTTTTTTTTTTATTATAGATAAAAATATGCACCATAGATGTGGCCCAACCCATCACCCTTCCTCCACCCAAACCTCCCCCCTCCCTTCCCCTTCCTCGGTCCTTTTCCCATAGTCTTGTGGTATAGTTGGGTTATAGCCTTCATGTGAAAGCTATAGTTTAGCTTCATAGTAGGGCTGAGTACATTGGATACTTTTTCTTCCATTCCTGGGATATTTTGCTAAGGAGAATATGTTCCAGCT